>AXCO02009524.1:0-12280 GCA_000473525.2 Anopheles melas
CTTGGCTTTGGCTAATACAGATTCGGGAAGGGGTCTCGCGGTCTTGAGATAAAGTGTGAAACCCTGTATTGACAGTTTTACACATCTATTACATTACTTATAGTTTCATTAAATTTAGTTCAGTGTTTTAATGGTTATGGTTAATGGTCGGCTTTTTCTTAGGTTATTCATCTGTTACAAAGTTAAACTTAATCATCAAAGAGCATTTCAGTTTTGTGTGAAGTAGATATTTTCTGTTACAAAGATTTGACACGAATCCACCGCAAGTTGTGTTGTAAAGCAAGCGTACAATGAAGTTAAAACATTCTGTTTACCCCGCATCGAAGTATTTCGTTACACGATGTAGTGATAAAAATTTGAATTATGGACAAATCTCGATGCAACGATGCAGCACAATGTTTTAGTAGCCCACGCACGCGACGTGAAAACGCACTGACGAGACAGTCTGCAGTCAATTTTCTTGTCCTCCTGCTCTTGTACTTTGGTTTTACGGTCGTTTTTTTATGACTGGCAAGAGAAAATTAACAGCCAAAGCGAAATGCATAACCTAACATGAATTATGAAGGCACACATGCGACTCTCCGGATATCCCCACTAGTGCAAGCTGCTGACAGAAACCTGCAGAATCGTTTTTTGCACTTTTTGTCTGCCAAACACACAGGTCTCGGAATATTATCTCATCGTTAACATTCTACGCTTCTTTGTGTTTTCTACGAGGATTTAAAATTTGGTTTTTGAAGGCTTGTTAAGCCGCGTGTACGTCCCTTGAGCAATGCGATAAATGAAAAAGTATTGCTTGATCGTGTTGATTGCTTCAAATGCTACTTTATATATGATCACTGGGATACAAAACACTATCTACTATGACTATGCTCTAAGCTACATATGAGTGTTCTATGCTACTCGAAACGGAAGCACATAATCAAACCACACTAATTAAACATCACAAACAGTAATATCACAAACAGATGAAGATCATTGTCTACCAACTATTGCATCGTTTTTCAATACAAAGGCATGATTTTCAGTTGAACTGTCAACCTAAGTTCAATTAAAAAGCATGCCAACTAAAAAGCGTTCAACAATTGAATTTCAACTGTATTATAAGAAAGTACTCTACAGCTAACTTGAATGTGCTTTCACAGGTGACATGGAAATAGAAAGGTCATGTATTAAGCCATTTCCACACGTCTACTGTATGTTAGGTTCTGCTTAGTTTGATCGGTAAGCTTAAGTGCTGTAAATGGCGCTGTTCGTGTGTCTGTATGTGGCCGGTGCGTACCTTCGGTTTCGAACTCAGGATTGTAGAAAGCTTCGTCTTTCTCTACAAAATGTGGATGACCATCACATTCGTCGGTGTGTTGATGTAAATAAATGCAGTTTATTTCAATGGGAAGGAGGTGAATGTCGTTAATTGTAATTGTAATGTGGCAATGGGGTGTAGTGGGTAGTTATTTACGGGGTAGGATGCATTTAATATATATCATTGGTTCATTCGCAACAGCAAACCGCTAATCAAATGAAATGCTTGTGAAATTGTGCAATATCGCATTGCAGCTCCCGTGCTGTTAATTACAGGAATAAAACTTCCGTACTCAAAATAAATCAAATTTCATCGTTTAGTACTCACCGAGCAGCTCGTCATCGATAGCAGGATCCTGGAGAATCTCGTCGTCCGATGGGAAAAGGTTGTGGAATTTACATTTTTCTATAAAAAAAACGTGACAATCATTATTTAACATCTCAAATGTGCCTTAGCTTATATCATTGCGGTCACACATACTGAACGGGGTGTACTCGTATCCATTGCCAATGCGGCCTTTCTTGGGCGGAAGTGGCGGTCGTATGATATACTTGGTGCCATTTGGGCTGACGATGAACGGCGGGATGTTCATCGCTTTGGCGAAGCTCCAAAGTAAATAAATCACGCCCGGCCGGTGCTCCCAGTCGTCGAACAGGGCCTCGGATAGCGTGATAGGCATTAGAACGTTTATGTCCGTCGAGTTGATGGTGACTGTGGTCAGCACCGCGGCTACCGGCTCTTTGAGAGTCTCGCGCACCGAGTTTAGATCGGTCGGATCAAGCATCATCAGCGGTGGGTTTTTGAGCTTTTGAACAGCCACCGTGTCCTGCTGGCGCACCTTGCCCGTAATTTCGTGGAACAGACCCTTCAGCTCGTGGAATCGGTCCGCATCGTTCACGATCCACGACGCAAACAGTTGCCTCCGGAAGGTGTCGTCCACCTCGGTTAGGTTTTCCATTTTTAAATCGGCACTAAGGAAATCTTTGATGTATGGTTCTTTCGCAATAGTCGAACGCATAGTTGCGATGCGATTCTCGTTCACAAATGACAATGTCGTAAAGTTGCGTGTCGCATTCGACTGAGCCATCACGGCCGGAATGACACCGTAGCGGCATATCTTCCAAAGGCCCGAGTGTGATGTTTTGAAGTATCGTCGCGTTTCCGGTATGAAAATTCCTGCCAGGGAGAAACACAAGTTCAAATGATGATAACCATTAATGGTGGAAACATCCCAACGGTGTTAGAAGAGCGACGTGTGATGGACGAGAGTGAAGGTAAGAGAAACATAAATGTGACAGCTGACCGATACGACCGCCACGAGCTAGTCGCTCGCAGCTTAATTCTGACATACGGCTGTTTGTCTTCCGCGTTAATTACATTCGCTCAACGTTGCATCTACATCTTCCGTTCGTACCAGCCTAAACAGAGCCGTCGAAAGTTTCTGCAGTTTAATCGCACTGCAAACAGGTCTTATTTTTAATCTGGCCAATTTACAAAATTTTCTCACCCAACGTAATGAGTATGAGTACCCAACGTAATGGCTAGCGAAGCTTGAATACAACCTCGTCTCTTTTTTTCCTACGATTTGATTTAGCTAAAATATGAACAACAGCTAGCCTGCGGACAATTGTGTTGGTGCTCTACACCGAAATTTTGTACCACGATAGCCTCACACAACGTTGTATGAATAAACGGTAGCGTTTCCACCTACTGTACCATTTCAGACGCAGTAAACTTTCCCTGTTGCCTGTGAAACGCAAAGTAAACATGTACCAAACAATTTTGTCCTATTCTCAGCACCTCGTCGGAAGCCCGTTCGATTCGATCGATTAAATTTCAGCAAAGACGAAGAGCCAATATTGATTTAATTCAATTATTAAATGTGCGCTTTTGTTTACAAAATCTTGATCCACCGATTACAAAAGTTAAAATTTGTTACGCTAAGCAATTTTGCGATATTAAATTTTAATTAAAAGTTTATCGAAGTGTAAGTATGATTGCTTAAAGTTTCCATCGTTTTATATTGAGTGAGTTATGATTCACTCATAGTGAATGGATATATTATGATAGGTCAGAGGTCGCCATCCTGAGGCTTGCGGACTGCATGCAACCTTCGATAATCTATAAAGTGGCCCGTGAAATGAACTTGCTGATTATGTTGAGTACTTCAATCAAAATTTTAATGTTAGATTTATTAAATTAAGTTTCAACAGAAGAAATCTGAAGAAATTTCATATATTCATCTAGTATTTTCTTAACAAAACGAGATTTAAAGTTCTCTCATTTGTTAAAAGAACGTAAAAATTGACCCTTAAAAGGAGCCTTCAAAATTTGCGAGGCAATGCGGCACGCGTACTAAACTGATGCAAACTGATCACACCTATCGATCTTTTCTACACAGCTTTCAAACACATCCAGTTTACTATCATTTCTGTACCATTCTGCATTCAGTTAACACATTCGCATGCCCTATAACCGTAAGGGCGAACATGTAATTATTCTGCCCAAATTATGCATTCGTTCCGGAACCTGAGTCTAAGCTGATACACATTTTGACATTTTACATTGATTGATACACATTTATGATTGATGCAAAACGAAAAGCAAAGGCAAAGAAGTTATTCCTCATTTTTCGTTAATCATTATGATATGTTTCAAAGCGCATTATGAGCTGTCTGGGCAGAAGATTAAACGACCTTTTCGTGTTTTGTCAAGCTGTCGAAACAGCCACTGTAACACATGTTCAGCTCGCAGTTAAAATTATAAACGTGGTTCTCTTTTTTTAACTCCATATGCATGACAAACCACACGCTTGCAGAATACGTTTGCTTACACATGCAAAGGATGCAATAACTCATTTTCAACACATCAACACAAATTAATCGTGGTAAGAAAATGGATATTGAAGCTTTATTCATTGTAACTAACAAGTTTTCTCTTTTGCAACACACAATCGTAATATAAAGTTTAGGTAAATTAACTATATTATATGAAAAAAAATAGGAACAATGTGTTATTAATACAATAATTTTAATAAAAGAAATATTTCAGCCAACGCACTGCATTTAGTAATTGAACTATATTAAATTTGTCCTTTACCGATATGACTCATTGTTCGTTACCTATACAAAAATAATTTTCGTTGGTCGATTCGCATCCCAGTCTTTTCTACTTTCGAATGCCAAATCTCATCATTTCACTAGTTGGCAGTCATTCAAAGAATGTTGGACTTTTGTTTCTACCACTCAGAGGAAACATGAAACCTTCATGAATTCTACGGCAATGGCTACGAGACGGTTTACAATGTAACGTTAAAAAAAAGTTCCTGTTAAGTAAAACTCTACTGGCTGATTGTGCGGCACGATTACTATCTCCCATGGAGGTGCCTAGTGCCCCTGCACGCGTTTCCTTTCATTTCAAAACACCGCGTACCGTTGAATGAGCGGTGCGATCATTCGCTGTTGGAATTAATTACAACACTAGTCGGTACAATACGGTTGTTGCGCTGATTACTCCATACCATGCCAGCACTAAACTGGCCGTTCCCTCCGCGAGTTTCACTATGGAATCTGTATTCTTTATTTATAGAACCTCTATCTGGTTATCCTAGCAAGCCCGGCGTTTTTGTTCAAATGTGTGTGCGTGTTAACATTATTTTCCCTCCTGATTTTAAACGATTTGTTACGATAAGCCCGTCGAATGTATCAATGTTTTCGTTCGCCAGGGTTTCGAATCGAATCGGGAAATAAGCAGGTAAGAAGTGCCCCACATGTTGCTTACCTTGGCCACCTGTTACGATGAACCAGTGATCGGTAGAAATGGCCACAATCCATATGACGGCTGCCACCCCGATAAGAATTGTGCAGCCAAGAAGAATACGCCGCTGACGGTAAAATTCCTCCATGAGCGGCTTGCGCTCTTCTTCTCGGGAAATCGAAGTAGTCGACATTATCGACCGTTGCTCGTTCTTCGCCCCTGTTGTGTTGAACTTTGTCGATCGCTGATCAGAACTATCTGCTCCCTACCACTGAGATCGGTACACTTTTGCTCACGGCTGTGTGACTTTTTCTTTTCGCTCGAAATGCACACACCTTGCTATCGCGAATGGCAATTTTCACCCAATGCCTGCTGTATCTATTCTACTGCTCTGCTTTAATTTTACACATGCACTATTCTACGCTGGTTCGCACTGCACTCATCACCACCGCTGACTTTCGTGTTTCATTGTAAGAAACTTTTAGCTAACTCGAACACTTCACTACCACCATCGTGCTACGTAAAATATGACACGACGAAAAAAAAAATCTCACACCATATCAACCGAGTAGTTCACATTTTCTTACACTACCAGTCCAGTACAGGGAAGCACTAGAGCATTGTCGATTTTTTATCTAATGCATCACTATGGTACGTACGATTGCTAAATCTCGTGAAAATTTCTCCCAATACATGCACATACGCTCGCTGTCACACGGACGATCTACGAGAAATGAACACTGCAGTTTTCACTAGATGTACAATTATTTTCTCCCGGGCAAATGAGCGCACGAGCCGGGAAATGCGGGTTATTTTTTTAAAACTTTTTTTTCGTTCCTATTTGCTTCGGTAGAATGTCAACCGTGTCTGTTCGGCTGTGTACGGATGTCACTCATGAATGCCCCACCGCGTCGCACAATTGATCGCGATCGTGCACGCAATCATTTTGCACCTCGTCTTTCAAACGGTGGTTCGCACTGCAATCAATCCCGACCAAGGGATCCCGCATCGCATCGCGGTAAATTGGTTCTCGTTACACGATGGCTGTTGTATTTTCGGTTCATTTCTCACCGCACTTTTGTTTGTTATCTTGCAGTGCGGGCGCGGATTACGGCTCGTCAATATTGCGTACGTTGTGGGTACTTGCAGAAGGGACCGATCACCGAGGTAAAAATAAACTATGCGAGCCTCCCGAGGGCTGTGTTGACCAAGTCCTGTCAATCCTGGGACCTAACGGTACTACGAACCAGGTCGGGAAAAATCGGGAGAGATCGTGGCATAATGTCGAACATCCCGCTGTGCCGATAAAATATGAGCTTCGCTTGCGCGGCTCAGTTGTCGCGAACGACGATGATGAATTCCCACAGCTGAAAACAGTTTACGCGAGAGCACGAGCCGCTATGCTCCAGCTTCTAACGCCACGCGACACAGTGCAAGAATTAGACGTGTTTTTTATGCTTTTCTTTTTTTTTTGATAACACACCCGCAATGAAGGCCAACAGGGTCCGAAACGAGATGCTAGAAGCAGGAAGTTTAGACAGTGCATGAAATACCGCCACCATGAAACATTACACAGTGGGTAGCACCGATGAAAGGCAAAACCGATCGTGTCTCTAGGTGTACAGTTAAACAAACGAAAGAAACGCACACACTGTCAAAATGGGCCCCAAAATTCTCTGATGTTTGCCACCTTCCCTCTGCCAACGGTGCTTGAAATACGGGATTTGGGTGTTTAAAAATAATTCTCACTCCCCTGAGAAGAAAAAAGAAGGGAATAAACTTTTGTTTCTGGTCTTTCTCACACACTGTTGACACACTGGCCACAAGGGACGAACGATGTACACCGATCGCCGAATCTACCATAAACGCATACACATGTTTTGTTGAAATTTGAATGGCAAATTTTGACAAACTTTACCCAATATGATGTTTTGTGACTGGATGAGGTTTCGAAGTGAAAGTCGTCATCACAAAAATGCAGTATTGCATGTATTGCACTCTGTAAAATTGAGGCCGTGCTACTTTGCTGTCTAGATATGCACTAGGCATTGTAATATTCTAAAGAAACAAACACAGCAATAACGCATTTTGAATGGGTCAATCAAACGTTTCTTATGGGGCTCAGGAATCTGTTTTGATAGATTAATTTGTATGTTTTATGGAATCGCCATTTTTAAATAACATTTTTAAAGCAGAATTTTAGGAAAGATTAAGGAAACAATTGAAATCAGTTTTGAGATATGCATTTGTATGACCATTGCTTGTATGGTTTTCATTGTAAATCCATTTTAATGGTTGCATCCTTGAACACCGAGCTTAATATTTAGTAAGAGAGGTACTGTTCGACACCTACACCTATTTTTTTTGTATATGATATCTAGCATCTCTTAACTGAAGTATCACTTCCTTTAACGTTTGTCGTTGTGGTAATCTTTTCGTTTATAAAGCCAATTATACGCTCATTAGCGCTTAATTTTCACGTAAATCACAGCCACTAAAGAAGATGCAATGCAAACACCAAAACGGTTCTAAAATCAATAGAACCTTGAACAGCGAAGTTAGCAACACTAAATTATCACTTTTTCACGGACTCACACCATACTTGTACGAAACTGCTCATAATCCCATTGGACCGACTGCGTCGAACGCTGTTGCCCTCACGGTGGCCCAGATCGCAACTGAAAATAGCGTTCTACCAACGAACCCGGTACACCGGTCAGATCGTAGTAACTCAAGCGCAGAAGACGGATTTTCTCGTGAAAGATAATCATCTACAAAGCCAACCGCTTACAGATGGGATGAAACCCGTCTATCGTGTTTCTCGTTTTCCTTGCGTGTGTAACTCATTTTTTTCTAATTCAAACCCAAACTCATGGTTACTCACCAACGCGAAACTGTGCTCGCGAGTGGTAGAATGATTTTTAAACACGCGTTCCTTTTCTAATTTCCTTTTCCTTGCTTACCACAAAACAGTAATACTGTAACGACACGTTAGCAACAACCTGCTTCATGATCTGATCTGCTACTGATAAACTATTGATGATTGTTAACACTTGTCCCCAGCCGCCAGTCATTAGGAAGTTTTTTTTAATAGAGCAGCTTAAGTTATAAGAAAGAAACAATAAGAAACTCCAAAAACTCTAGTGTATAGTTACTCGCTCCAGCAACTTGTGCTCTCTTTGCTCCCGTTGGCGTCGTTCTCTGTTCCTTTTGCTGCTAGCCACAGTTAAGTCCCATGCTGGACGCATCTGGGTGAGATATGTGTGATCATCGGTCAGTGGCAGCCAAATTGGCCCCCTGGGAAAACAAATAGTGTGTTATGCCTTCTTTTTGCATCAGTATTATTTATAACTTCAAAGGAATTGGTATCAAAATGTTTTGGGTGCGATGCTACTTATTCGATTGTTTTCGTACCTTTAGTTGTGTGTTGCCTAAAATCTTTTGGGTGCGATGCTACTTATTCGATTGTTTTCGTACCTTTAGTTGTGTGTTGCCTAAAATCAACCGATTTATTTGTTTGTTTTTACCCTGTGTGCTAACGATTTATCTTTGCTATTCTTACGCATTGTTGAATATCAGTGTTAAGCAACATATTAGCTATGCGAAATATTAACTGTGTAATTTCAGTCACATTTCGAGAGTATTGATTATCATTCAAAAAGAATGCAATTAATATATTTGACCTTAAACAAGCAACATATTAGCTATGCGAAATATTAACTGTGTAATTTCAGTCACATTTCGAGAGTATTGATTATCATTCAAAAAGAATGCAATTTATATATTTGACCTTAAACACATCTTCGAATGTGTATCGCTCTTACTACTTTGTGGTAAAAATAAAGTCCTACAAATACATTTTAAATGTTTACTATAGCGTACAGTAGATGTTTTGTGGCCCACCATTTTTCTGTTGCATGTTTTCACACTCGGCTTGGCGTGTTGGATGTATGTTTTAAATACTCAATTACCGCCAGTGCCGATCTGTCAGTAGACGTTTCTTTCAGCACACCATTGCTACCTATAGCACTTTTCACAATGTCTTTCTTTTCGGCTTTCGCTTCCGAGCGCTTCTGCATCCAACAGATGAGTAATTGGTCGCTTCGTTAAAGTTGATTAAAAATATATCGCTTCGATAATTGTTTGCATACGCTAACTTATCGGACCAAGGACGAAAGACATGTAACAGGGAAAATCTTTGTATACATATTTGTAAGATATCGTCCCGTTTTACACATACCATAGGTAGAAGCGGATTCGGAGCGTGTTAGCGAGCAGTAACAACTTACAAAATAAAGAAGACTGAACAGTTTCGTTAAAAAGTGGGGTAATGAAATATATTAAAAAATAACTACAACAAAAAAAATTAACGTGCGTTTATTATCGTCTGTGTCTCTACATTAAATCTCATATATGCGACATTGCCTATTAACGATTGAATTAAAAAAAATCATATATATCGTAAATGTAAACAATAGTGAAAGCAGACTAAACAATCGTGATGTCAGTAATACAATGTGTTTGAATAAATCGCTGAGGAAATAAATTAGCGAATCAAACAGAATCAAACGTACCTTCTTAAAGATTATACACAACAAACTGTAGGAGAGAGATTATTTTCTTATAAACCTTCTATTCTTTGTACGCAATCTACGTATTTTATAAACTAAATATAAACTACAATATGCACTAATTTGCTGAACAAAATTCACTTGCTACATAGCGTTCAGTATTCAGCGTTCTGCGACAACTAAACTTGTAGAATATAATGTTGAAGGGTAAACACTGATCAACAGTAACGTAAATAAATCATAACATTTATTTATCAACACAGATGTTGCAAAACTAAACGGCAGCAAATAATCAAACATCACATTTGATAGACACATTTAGTGGACGGAGACTTCTGAAATGGTTTGCTCTACGATTTGGGTTTTGTACAACCGAGATATTGAGACAATCAATCAACAAATAAACAATTCCCTCTGCCTTTACCGCAACTGGCGCTTCGTAATGGCAAAAACTTGGAAGTGGTTGAAGCCATTTGCAAAATAAAATACAACATCCACCCGTCGCTTTTTTTCAAACGTAGAATGAGGCACATGGCAAACGAAAAGCAAAAATCATTCAACACAAAACACGCACAGTCGACAACCAAACAAGCACAAAAAATGTTCTCACCACATGGTTTTGTCTATACGGCTCAACGGAAAGGTTAGTTCCGGGGTTGGAAATAAACTAAAATTAGAAAATCAAACATATGGTGAATTTTACCGGCTCATTTGTGACAGTATTTTGATTTTTTTGCCAGTTTTCGCAAAGAAAAAAGTAAATAAAAATTCTTTGTTGCAGGTGGTAGACGAACAGGCTTTTCTTGAAAATAATAGTGACCAGCTGTGTTTTTGGACTGCTACAGCTGCTTGATGGAGGGCAATCTAAAAATTAACCCCAATTACAAGTGAAAGTTCATCGTCGACAGACTTTCGCAAACCCTGAATGATAAGAAACCGCATATAAGACCAGAAAGCAAGTCTCTGCATCTTACATATGCTACTATTAATCATCATCCTCAATTAACCCTTAATAACTCGTATTATGAGTTTGTTTTTCGTTTTTATGAGTTTGTGGTGAGCATGTGGTTAGCTCGGAAAGAACAGTCTTCAGTTTGGGCGATGACATTGGACCGTATTTTATTTTTAAAACTACAATCAAACTCAATAAATAAAATTAAAAACGATGTTTTTCATTCAATTTTTTGCTTCGTGTCTCTTATGTCTTTACTCTATCATATATGTTTTCCTTTGATGGAAATATAACGACTATGTTGTATGGCTCCTCTAGCCACATTATCAAGCTTCATTTCCAATGCGTAAAATCGTATCTCAACTTTGTTGTTGGTATGCTGAATATCATCCAAGCATTCCACATCAGATCGTTGGAGTTGACATTGAGGACGGTGCAACACGTACAATTCTTTGATCATTCCCCAATTTAATTAAAAATCAATATTTATGCGTTGAAATAATGAATGTAGAATGGGTTTTAAAATGAAATTTAAAACAATTAAAAAGCATGCCAATTTCAAAGCGTTCAACAATTCGTCTGTGTCAATATGCAAATATCTTTCATGGCGTCACGACCTACGCCGTCATGCCGACCTATACAGCACCAACTTATGAGCAAGTGCCACTCATCCGGATAGTCAGACCTACGAGGAACCAAATGAGCATTGAACCCACGATGGGCATGTTGTTAAATAGTGCGAGTTGACGACCGTACAACGGACGACCGTAGTTATATAGTTATATAGTTATAGACGTGTTATATGTAGACCTACTATGTGTCATTTTTAGTTAAATTATGTATTATTCAATTTAAAAGTATATATGTTGATCATATTGTACATCATAAAATGGGTCGTATTATATATATGCACACAATACCGGTATTATTGTTTCAATGCAAAGTACATCAAGGGGTTGTAACAAATAGTGCATAAAAGACCACATGTGTTAGAAAGAGATGTCTCATGAGATGTTTTACACATCAGGCTCGATTAATACTCATGATGCTTTTTTAACTTGCACGGCCTTTCACTAATGTGCCAACACAATCTTCGGGCCCATCCGACAGCTGGCATTTGGAAGCATCTCTATTAGTAGACGAAAAGAGTGAGAGCGAATGCTGCGAGCCTTTCAATTAATAGCGGCACACGGTAGCACAGAACGAGAATCAAACGCGCGCTAATTGTGCTCTCAAGCACAGCTGCTGGAACGCTGCCACCAAATGCATCACTGCGCCCGAAGCACCGAGCTCCAATTGCCTAATGGTGCAAAAAGTACGCTCAGTGCATCCGATCCTCCACGACGATGACGAAATAGCGAATCATTCGGCACGATTTCGCGCGTGATGTGTCGCGTGCGATCAATCATCGCTGTCATGCTGATGTCATGCTGTTCATGACAGATGCTGGCGCCAAATAGCGTTTACACACTGGCGCACGTGGGAATCTGGCGTCTTACACACTGTCCATTTGCGATCGCTTAAGCAGGTTGAAAAAGTACGTAAATGTAAGATGTACAATGTAAAAAACGGACAATCCTCGCACGCGTTTCACGAGGAGTTATACACAACGCACCAAATTAAAGGTGTACGTTTCATACGTATCTTCTTCTTCTTTTCTTTGGCTCAACAACCGTTGTCGGTCAAGGCCTGCCTGTA
>KI921693.1:9309-19340 GCA_000473525.2 Anopheles melas
AGTGTGTTACAATGTGTCTATAGCTGATAATATGTATTATAACAAGTTCTGTATAGCAGATATGCTACAGCAGGAAAACTTATGTTTTGCCTATTAGTTGAGGTAAAAGCATAGTCTTGCAAGACATATGACCATCCTAACGTAACCATTCATAGTTATAGCGTATTAGTTACTCCCATCGATAAAAAAGGAAATGCTTGTTGCCTTGTTCCGAGAATATCTTAGAGAAATGTGAGACCTTTTGTGTAAATTCGTTAAATACTATATTTGACCATTACATAGCTAAAAGTAAATATATCTACATTGTTTTAAACGTTTGAAAGAGTGATTTGAAACGTGATTTTTATCATACCAAATAGGCCAATCCTATCCCATATTTGCGTGTAAGTTTCATGCATCTTATATTTAGTGTAAAAAATCCACTATCCATTTCGATGGAAGCGAGCCCCTAAAAACCAGCCTCCCTGTAGCCTGTATTGTGGTCAATTTTGATTTCTCGCTTAGTTTTGTGTGGTGAAAACTGACGAAAGAAACTAAACAAAAAAAAACTGCACAACAAGGCAGACAAAACCATCATCATGCAAACGCAGACAGCCAGTCGCTGTGTTCTATGTTTAGTTAGCTTCCGCGAACTATCCATTACCGATGCACTGCAATATGCTGTGTAGAGCGCGTAGTTCATGAGCGAGTGCATTCTTTTCGCACTTTTTGGCTTATTTCCTGTCCCTGACGGCGAGGATGTACCGTGATGTTTCAATTACGAGCACGATCGTTGGCGTTGCGTATTTTGGATTTTTTTTGCTTTCCTTTTTTCTCTCTCGTCTGTGTGTTTGCTGTTGGCTTCATTTTATGCTTGATATGAATTTTCGACTCCGAAATACACTGGCACTATTGACCAGGGTCGCCGGAAATCATACTATCGCGCACGAAATATGCTGCACCCGATGTCGCTTCCAATTACTAGTAGGAAAACGGTATTTCCGACTCCCATTTCTCCGAACAGAGTGTTTGAGGTGCTTCATTAGCGTGCGCTGCTGAACCGCGCTTTCACTATGCTTGTGCTTTCTGTCCTTGTTTTACGAAAAAAAAAAACGAATGTGCACTTTCGTGTGCTTTATCCATTTTTTGAGGTAATCTCACACAACCGTAAGTCAATTTTGTCGCAAAAAGAAAGCAAAAACAAGTACCTCGCATACCGTTGCTGACACGAACGGCTGAAATCCTGGACCGTCGACCTAGCGTTCCGTGTAAATGAGAAAACCTCCAATCAGAAAGGGAGGAATGATAGGAATTCTACGCGATAGTGGATTGATTCTCGATGCGTGTGTGTGTGTTATATGTGCACGTTTGCTGATAAACTAGCGGGTAAAACTACGCCACTACCAAATCGAGGAATGAGAGTTAGTGACCCGCGTGCAATTGGGTGGACATTCCGCATCCAGCACACACGAAATGCATTCCGGCGAGAGAAAGAAACCGAAAAACACTCACAGGACCCATCTGCTATCAGAATGCTTGGGACGAGAAAAAAGAATCGCAAAAAAGGAGCATCAGAACTTGAAAACGACAAAACCAAAACCCGCCGACCCGGAGTCACACCGTTGCATTGAGCGGAGGGGACATTCTCTTTTTCGCAACAGTGACCTCGTTTCAACCCGTTTGTCGGCTCTTGGTGAGTGTGTATGTGGGGCGTATTGGCAAACAATCATGGTGGTGGCACGAGAAATTAAACTGAACATTTTCCTAGAACATGTCCTTTTCGATTCTTTCGCGTCGTCCGAAAGCGAGATTCCTAAAGTGTGCTTTTGTTTGTTACTACCTTTCGTAACCCCTACTCTTCCGAAGCTTCCATTTCTACTTCGAGTAAGCCGAGTCGGGAACGATGGCGCTTGGGATGCAAATAAAATGTGCTATAAAAACCTAAATTAAGAGTGATCGAAACAACAGCAATCGCAATCACCTTATAGCCGTGGGAGATTGACTGCTGTACGGTTCATCATTGGTGGTCAAGGTGGCAAGCGGCTGCCGTAATAAAGGGCGCAACAAAAAAACACAACACTTCCCAATCCGTTCCTCGGTGACTGCGTGAAGAAGTAATTTGGAGTGTGCTGTTCGATGAAGATGCCTCAATTTCTTCGGCCGGGCGCTAACACACACACACAGAACACACACACACACGGGCGTACGCATAGCCGAAAAAGGGTATTTTGATGATGAAAAACGGCATTAAAACAGGAACAGACTGAGAGACAGCAAGTTGAAACGAAATAAAAGAAAACGCTCACGTAAAAGGTAACAGGGCAGGGGGTGCAGCGACACACAAAAATTAAGAAAATGTACAGACCAACCAACAAAAAAGAATAAAAAAAGAACAGCAATAAAAGTTTACAGTAATACTGTGCAAAAGGGAGAGCAAAGAATGCAGAAATGAAGGTAACAAATATATGAGAAAAAAAGGCAATACGAGCTGAAAACTGAACTGAGCATAAAGAAGAGACAGATGGAGATGGAAGGAACAGGATAAGGTAAGGTCGCGAATCTCAAAAGGGGGGTGAGGGAATGATGCAGAACCGAATGGGAGAGGACAGCAAAATGTAACTCCTCCACGTGAGGTGGAGCGCATCCCGAACCTGGTTTCATTTAAAAGTCATCTCGGCTCGCAATAAAAGAATCGAAGCGGAAATAAACTCTCCAGCGGTACAAGAGGACGACGACGACGACGTAAAATGCTCCAGAACAGGCGAAAGCAACATAAAGAAATCAGAAAAAGTAAGGAAATAAAAACGGCCGCCCGATAAAGCGAGTGAAGCTGCGAAAAGAAGTAACGAAAAAATTGTATAACGCAGACGCAGAGATAAAAACAAAAGAGGGGCACTCAAAGAAATGAGGAAAAAGGTGTGTAGCTGTAACGATATAAATAAAAATAAAACTTACGAAACAGTGCAAGAATGGGGTGAAATGGAAAAAGCGAAAGAAAAGGAGCGAAACAACGAAAGACACAGGAACGAGTTGGGCGACACTTTCCGATGGGGAGATGCTGCCGAAGCAATCCCCCCCCCACGCCCATCATTCTTTAGGAAGCTTCAAAACAAAACCCGCAAAAGCCAAAGCCAAAACGAACGCACAAAGCGACCAGGCAGCATCACAGCGCAAAAAGCAAATGCACACACGCTGCCAAACGCAAGTCTAGATGGGGCGCAACGCCCAACCGAATGCAACGCTAGAAGTTCCAAAGTAGAAGACATAACTTGAAATCTGAACCGGTCTGAGAGGGGGGATACCGCTCTTGCGAAGTCCAGGGTGCGACGATGGTGTTTTGGTTTCGTTGGACTGTTGCTGGTCCCTCCCCACTTCGGTCGGCTGTCCCGCTTTGTTTCTTAAGGGTTGGGGTCACCATATCATCCTGTCCGCCGGCCGGTCGGCCAGATCCGACTGAACCACGGAACTCACACTCTGTGAAACGAAACTATTTCCGTTGCACGCAGAGCACCCAGTGCTTCCCTCGGACACTAGGGTCTGTGTCCGCGCATTGCTTTGACGTCGCGGACCAATGGAAAAGTTTTCCCTTCCTCCCGTTCGTTGGTTGGTGATCGAACAAAAAGTAGGAAAACCAACCAGATCGGAACGTGCGTTGCAGAACGAAAAAAAAAAAAAGGAATGAGACAGCTCGTTTCTATTCTCCACCCCTTTTCCCTCTGTACCATCTCCCGGTGCAGTTTTAAAAGCGACCACCCGGGATAGACAGTGCGCGCAAGCAGAAGCAAGAGGGTTGGCAAAATGAACTGCAGAACGAAGTTTGCTATCGCATGCCTGTCTAAAGTGGCGAGAGATATGGCTAGGGATGGAAAATGCATGCCACGGAACTCTCTTGTCCCCGCGCGTCCACGATCATTTTCTGGCAGCACACGATCCATCTCCTAGATTGACGAAACTATTCATTGGCAAAATTTGTGTGACAGACTGCTGGCTGCGCCCTCTCGACGAACCTTTCAGTTGAGAACGCGAATTTATTCAATCATATGAGAGACGAAACAAGGAAAGGTAGAATGCCAATCGGGCAGGAAAATCATCATAAGTCACACCGCGGAGCATTTTGGTCGAACATTCAGCCCGAATCATTGCGAAGACGGCAACTAACAGAGTCGGGGCAAAGTTGTCAAGTTTTCTGTGCCATTTTGGATCACAAGCTTGAATGCATCGCTTAGCGGTTTGATTTAAAAGCGAAGGGGACGTTTAATTTGACGAGAATGCGGTTGATGCCGATCGGCCACAATGACCTACTTGCTAGCTCTTTCTCTCGCTGTCAGCCGGCGCTGGTTTGGGTTTGTCTTCTATATATGCCTTGGTGATGTTGAAGCGTTGCGTGATTTTAAGACACACGTTAAAAACTCGTTAAAAACAATCATTTCGCGTTGCTTTATGTGAGCGAACGAAGCGTAAAGCTGCTCGGTGGGAGATGGATTACCGTGTTTTGTGTGTGTTTGGCGAAAGACTTTTAAGTTATAGTGCACTTGCAGTCTTTAAAACGGTAATAAAAATTGAGTCTTCAACATTCGGGGTCTTGTAATTTGGGTTATACATTTGATCGGTAATTACTGTATGGATCAAACGTACGAAAAGTTTGGTTTATGGAGCTTCCAGGGTAACTTAACGAACTAAAACTCGACGTGATCCTACTGGAGCAAACCAAATCGAGAGTCCTTATGGCATATCTTAAGGACCAAAGAAGGCTATAAATCAAAAGCTGTAAAATGAAAATCTCAACTTAAAACTAATAAACTTTGCTGGCAACGGGCACCCCCTACCTTATTAAGGCCCCATACGTATTTGAGGTATGACTCCGTCCAACAATCATCTTCTTGTTTTCTGTATTGAAATGGGAATGACAGGAATAGCAGGAATCGCCACAGAGATTGGTATCTATTCTATGGAATTTGCACAACATGAGCATCTTCGTAAATAATGCAACACAAAGACACAGTAAGATAGTAAGCCGCATCTTCTACCAACAAATTATAGTCAAACGGCTCGAACTTTGAATTGAAATCAATTGATCAGGCTTTTAATCTACCACCAATAGGCTAGATAAGCAAGATCAAAGCGCATCAGTGGTATATTATTTCCCTTAGCACACATCGCTTCACAGGTCTGTCTTTGTCAGTCTCTGAAATTGGCTTTAAAAGTACATTCATTCGCATTTGTTCCGTATCGGTTAGCACAAAATCCCATGCTTTGAATCGGTATAACTTTGACCCATCATTTCTTTTCATTACGTTCCTGCCTGTCCTTTACATCCATCGCCCACAACTCTACCACCTGCCAATGAGAGACGATAACTTCAAACTACCATTCTTGAAGAAGCTAACAGTCTGGCCACTCTTTTTTGTACTTCCGGTATTATAAACTTTTGCCCATCGAAGGATGCTATGATCGAATGCGTCTGCGTGTGGTGTGTGTGTGTGTGTATATTGTTACAGCACCTAGCTTTCTATCGTTTTCCAACGAACTTTCAGCCAACGCAGAAAGAAAATGAACGATGGGTAGCGCAAAAAGCGACACAAAGACGCCGAGGCACAGCTTACGGTAAAGTTTGTAAATCAGAAAATGATTCCTCAATACTTGCCAGACCAGAGATTTTGTCATGTTGGAAGATTTAATTCATTATTCAAATGCCGCCCAGCATGCTTGGTTTAAAGACAATTCTTTATAGCAGCTCACGCTAAGCAGTTTATTGCAAGCAACCGCGAACGGAGAACAAGGGGCTGCTTGTTGCTAGGCGTGCCAAGATATGATTTGAGTTGGAATGGTGTTGTTCAAATCTAGTATGCATTAATCTTTTTCTACCAAGCCCTGATGAACGAATGCACAATACCAGCAGCTCGGATTCGCGCTTTTTATCTTTTGGATGTTCCGAAAAAGTATGTATTATTTAACTACTTGCCATTTCGGCAGCCCCATTTAAATTCAAAAATTCGTTTCAATTTTAGACTAACAATTAGCGAACGTTAGTTAAAGCTGCTTTGCTGCTGCATGTGTTGCTGCAACGTTTCTTTTTCCTACCGTCACTTTATCGCTGATCCATTAAAGCTTCCGATCCTGGCCGTTATCATCATCCATTAGGGTGTTGTTGTTGCAGCTGTGTGTGCTTTTTTTGCTTCTGCACAAATGACAGATGCAACATCGTTTCAACAACTTAATGATGATGGCTTTGCACACTCGCTTCTCCGTAAAGCGGATCGCGAATTAATTCGCTTTTTATTTTGCCCCATCGCCCCCCTATTTTGCACTAACCCATTCCTTCCTCGTACCTTCCACCTCTACAATACTGATAACGGGGTTTGGGGTTGCAATCGGCCGGGTTTTCATCAACTACACTGAAACATTGCGCCGTTTGTTTGCCTGTGCTTTTCACGAATCCTCTCCATGTTTTTTTGCTTGTTTGTTTGCATTATTGCAATTGTATTTAACTGCTGCATTTTTGTGTCTTACTCTTCTCGTCTTGTGTCTGGGTAAATTTATTTGCTGAAGAACAAATAAAAAACCCAACGAATTTCTTGCGGTAGTCGGTAATGATTAACGTACCGTCGTTTTGTGGACTGTTATGTTTGTGAAAGGAGCGAAGGCGCTACGATCCCTCTATAGCGGATTAAAACTCATTCTCTTTATTTTATTCCTTCCGGATTTTTTTTTCTGTCGCATCTCATCTTTTCAAAGCATTCCTCAAAAAAAAAAAACTGAATTATGTTCTGCTGATGAAAGCAACGTTTTCCCTCAACTCCTCTCTTGCTTTTTAGCTTCATTTGCATCTGTGCTTTTGATTGATTTGGTTTGCTTTGGTTTGCCATACTCAACGCGGGGAGGGTGGATACATATTGATGATTTAGAAATCAGCTCGACGGGTGACATTAACATTCTGCGATATGAATATCGCAATCCCGATCGGTTACAGCATATCCGCCCATTTTCCCAGATTTCCCTCCCGTCAGTGTTTGCCTTATTTCAATTTCCCCCTGCCTAAACCAGCGCGGCGCGCTGGGAACAACATCATTTGCGTGTCTTGATAACTGAACCATTTAGCCAAAGAGACCGTGAGGCTCAATACGCCATCCTCAAATCCGCGGCGCTACGTTCTTTTTTCCAGCTGTCTGCACACTTTTATCCAGACAATTTAATACGATTTGTGAAATGGAGCGGGGGGAGGGGGGGGAGGTCGGGATTGGGGGTTTGATATAAAAATTTGGCTTTCTTTTCATTTGGTTTGTTTTCGTTTTTGTTGTTGTATCACACTTGCGCCACATCAGTGTAACGCAGCGTCGTATTATTATTTTCTCTATCGCGCACAATTTTTCCTGCGATGAATAGGATGTAATTTATTTTACGCTTATGCTCGCATCTGCCGTTTTTTTTTTGCTTGGTTACTGCTTCCAGTATTAAGGATTTTATCCTTCCCTCGAGCCCAGCGTTCGAATAGGGATGGTGAGAGAGAGAAGAGAGAGAGAGAGAGAGGAAAAAAAAGATAAATAAATTTCCTTCCCAAAACCGTTTTTCCCACGATCGGCGACGGTCGTCCACATTCGCCGCACCAAAGAAAAAGATGATCGAATGAGATTTCGTCTGAATTCAACCGCTTTCCACCTACGTTCGCTTCCCACTTCCACTAAATCATGTACATTCCGCTGCTTTGGCTTCAGCCATCCATCAGTCGGAATTGTACGCGTGTACGCTGGAAGGGCTGCTTGTATGACGGCGTCTGACGTTGGCGAGAACCGAACGAATGGTAACGATTTTAGCAAAAGTGTGCGCGAGCTACAATTAATCACAGCTTTAAGCCACACCACCACTTGGCTGGTGGAAATTTTCGGAGTCCTTTTTTCCCGTCACGGTACGAACATATGAACGTGTACTTTTAGTACGGCTTCCGTGGGAGTTCGTGGGGGAGGGGGAAATGAAATCCCGGAAGAAGGAGCAAAAGGTGCACCGAAACGAACGAAGGGAAAGAAGTGAAATTATCCTTTACCAGTATGAATTTATTCTTCGTTATGTTTTGTGCTGTGCTTTCCACTTACGTCCTTTTGTGTCACTGGCAAGCGCAATGGTGTGCAATGCTTCCCAGGTGATTATCCGTGCGTATTTAAATCGTGCGGATTGGTGGAGTGGTGGATAGAATTTATTTTAACTAGAATTTATACACAGAGCTTGGCAAGCGGGTACCAGCTCCCTAAAATGCTGTATTTTAATTTAAGCAAAATAATTGTTTGAATAGACAAAATAGTTGCTCCAGTATCTTTTTCTTCATGTCCGTTTGGTTTATATCAGAGGTTTACTAACATTGGTCCGCGAACCAAATGCGGCCTTACAATGCCACGATTTTTTAAACGTTAACATAAATAATTTATAAATCTAGCAACATTGCTTTCTGAACGAACTATTAGTGATTTCTTTATCGTGTGCAATGCCTCATCAAAAAACAGGTGCATCGATAACAGCATTTGCGCTTCTTTCACTTATTATCATTATGGTTCCTTACGACTCAACCCTCTGAACAAATCATTTGTATTTCCTGTTTTCGTTTGTCATAAATATGAAACGAAATTGTTGAAGAATAATTACGCATTAACTCCAAATTAAATGAAACTCCTATGTGTGTACCAACTGGTGATGGGCAAAACGACTCCGAAGGCGGTTCGTAACCAACCGCTCCGCAGTCGACTCCGAACCAACGAGCTCCTGAGTCGTTTATAACACATTGCACCAAAGAATTGCCTTCCACTGAAGTTTCAAATGGGAAAATCCGTTGGAAAATGCATATGCATAATACAGCCGGTAGAGTCCGGTACCGTTCAGGCACTAAAATATACTGTCAACAGCCTCACAGCCTGAGGAGTCGGATGTCCAAATCGGCCCGTAAATAACCATGTAAATCAACTTTAAAGAATTATATCAAAACGTTCGCATTATTAACAAATTGAATAGTTGCATATCTTGAGAATAGGCTATCCGAGATTTTTTTTTTTTAATTTAATAAATGGGTCGGGACCAATGGGGAATGATGCGCAATGCATGACGTGCCGTCAATAAATAAATGAATACTGCAATCATATCGAGTGTTTACTTCCACACCCGCGAGAAGATTTTTTACGCTATCGCACAATGAATCCATTGAACCATTAGTCTGGAGCCTGTCCCGAAGCCGTTGGTGAAGAGCCGGCTACAGAGTTTATTCCGGAACCGTGGGTGCGCTCCGAAATGCCCATCACTAGTGCCAACCAACAAAACTCAAACGAAACATAAAAAATACATAATGAATCCTTGTGCATTTCGGTGGAAATTCGTAGCAGTGTTGCTTCTTTGCTACCTTCCTATGTTCTCAACGTTCCCGACCCTTCGATGCTAAAAAAAACACATTCCGTACGTTGTATCGTTGATCAATAGAGCGAGAGATTATCGGACCCGAGACGTGCACGTTGAAATAAATACAAAATCCACTCTAATTGCATCCTTCTTGCTTCGTGAGTACAAAAACAAAAATTTCACCCTAACCACTGAAAGACACCTCTTCCCGGTCAGACGCACCCATGTTGCTTGGTCGCGTTTCCGAGAAGAATGTTTAAGTACATTCTTAAAATGCCAAATTATTTGCCGGTAATCAAAATTCAGACGTAATTTTGCTCAATGAGCTTTCGAGGGTTGCGTTCGAAAAGGGGCATTTTTTTCGTTCGTCTTTTATTGGAGTGAAGCAAAAGTCGAGGAATGGAATTTTTTGAGCATAAAAAAAGATCTGATAGACCAACCGCACAGTAGCGATTCCAAAGAAAATGTTAATTGAACGAACGGGACCGGGTTTGCTGCTACCGCGTTGAGATGCACAGCGCTGGTGATGATTGATTTTGTTGCGTTGGTTAGCGAGAAAGCTTTCATTTGTTTATCGATTGATGAGGAGAAAAAGTTTGTTTTGAAAATGTTGCGACCAAAGTTAGTCAATTAAACTTCGTTGTGGTAGAATATTTGTTCGCCGTGCATTAGTTTTAATG
>AXCO02009529.1:0-12140 GCA_000473525.2 Anopheles melas
TTTTTTTTTCGTCGTAAGAGTCAAAACTTTCATGTTCTTTGTCGTACAAACCGTGTCGTCCTTTCTTGTTCAACCAAACATACATATGTGGTGATGGTGAAACAGATATTACAACCAAAAACAAACATCCAAAAAAGACGCTGTTTGAAATTGGATGTTTATCAGCGAACTAAAATAAGGTCAAATAAAATTAAATTAAGATTATTCTTAACCGCAGCAGTTCCATAAAGCTGCATCTAACTGCACCCTGTCACGTAATCGATAGGGGAAAAGCTCCAGAAGTTGGGGCTTTCCTTCTTTTCCGACCTCCGAACGCCAACTTCCCGCAAGGATTGAATTATTGATGGACGTAAAGCATGATGTTTCCTGGATACCAGGCCAAACCAGCGTAGAATGTGTGGTGTGTATGTTCAATACATTTTACATGGTAACTACAGTCAATTTCCCTTCCAAATAAAACATAACTCTTCTTGCCCATTACGGAACTACCGTTCTTTTTCTTTTCCTGTAACCATCTTCAAACTTTCATTCTCATCCTCTCCGATATGTAGGCAAACTGCATTGGAGGAGTTTTCGATTGCGATTGATGCCCTAAAATTACGTCATTCCGTTGAAATTTCAACTCTGTGCAAACTCTCTTCCTGGGAATTAGATTTACTGCCCGAAAGCGTTTGCTTATCCTGTTTGAGTGAATTTCCATCATTCCATCCATTTTCAATGGCATGTTGTGTGTCCTCTATTTCTTCATCTTGGGGAGGCGACCCCGTGAGTGCGCACGTCAGAAAACGGATGTCTTGCTTTTTCCAGCAGCTTGTTCGTGTTCTCTGCTGGGAAAAGGGAAGAAGGGATGAAATCAATAATGCATAAGAGCACCTGACTGTGTACTTCCGCTTTAGGCACGTGTGTCTAAAGCCTCTCCAACATCTTCGCATAGAGTAGAGAAGAAAAACATCAACAAGCTCTACTCCCTGGAGGCTTTCGATGTTGACAGGTTTTGGATGCGCTGAACAAGAACGTGGCTATTCCAGGAAAATGAATTCCAGGAAAGTAGAGACAGGTTCTAACACATACAATCCATTTTCTACGTCTTGTACATTTACGTACATTTGGAAATTGAACGGAATTTGCACACCTCAAATATCCAGAGATATTCATCAACAGTTATTCCTTGCGTCTAATAACTCTCCCTTTAACTGCTGTACTGGAATGCTGATGCCTTCAAAACAAATTAGCTAAACTCTATCTTCGATCTGGTGTGCTCTAGTGTGTACTATTCCCCTCACAGTCTGGTGCAGAAACTCTTATAATGGTCCCACAGAAGCCTCGAAAAGCTATCTTCCGTTGCGATAAACCGGGAGTTATCGGTGAACTCCAGACCTTTGGCTGTCTAGAAAAGCCTGTGGTGCGCGCACACGTGCACGCGTGTGTGACCTTCTCCGACGGGCTGCATATTTCATCTGCCTTCGAGCTCTACTACCGGAGGCACGATCGTTCTCGTTGTGCGTGGTGATTTCATAAATTTATTTACCCTCACCCCCGCAAGAACCTGCGTGTTTTGCGTTGTGCCTGGCATTGCCACCGGCAAGAGCACCAGCAGAAGCGACGAAGGACACGCTCTCTGCAACATATTGACTGTTCTTGTTAGAAATTAATTCCCATCTGTCTTGTCGGCTGGTGGATGCGTCCTGGGCGCGGTTCCAGGGCTGTCGAACTCATACTCATTTGGGTGCAATACTGGTTTTTGGTGTAGTGTGGTGGTGGATGTGCATAGTATGAACCATGTTTAATGCATCCCCAATGCCCCATCCAGTTTGAGGAGATAACTCACCCCCTTGTGTTTTGCATACGGCGCGGTTCGTCGAGCGCGCGGTGTACTCCATTTTTACGCGCCACTTAAGCGCTCTTGGGGGTGTGCGCTCATTAAATATGCATCTTAAATGAGTTGTGCGCTGACGAGCAGCGTGCGACAACGACAACGATCATGATGATGATGATGTTAATGATGATGGGACCGTCACCGCACGGGAAATGTAGAATCCTTTCCCGGCTATTTCCTTTCTGTTCTGGCGATGCACTCTCGACTCTCGACTTCAGCGCTGCGACCGTGTAGAGTACGTGAGTGTATATTTGTATGATTTACTCCCGGACCTTGCCATTGAAGCTGCTGCGGGATGATAATGCCGGAAAGGATAATGGAAACCCTCGAGACAACAGCGTTTCCGACAGCGCACCGTTCACGCGTGCAAATGGAAAGCGCTTGAAGCGCGGTTCTTTCCGTTCCTCCCCCTGGTGAGAGGGGGGGGGGGGTGACATTGGAAGAGAGTGCAGTTTTGTGTAAAACTCAAACTGCCGAGACGCCCGTGTGCCGCAGCAATTGTCAAGGATGGCTTTGAACTGATAAGAAATATGGTGTAGTGGAAGGTCTGGTTCACGGAAAGGCTGACGTCGCTATGATACGGCACAAGAGCACGCAGTCAGTGAGAGTTGGGGACGCTAGAAATTGAGCCCATCTTCACCAATAGATGGGTGTGGTCCCCGGTAGCTACGCGAAGGCTGCGAGCTGCCGGAACACGAAAGCGAGCCTTACATTTCAATTGCAAATTACAACCCGCGGAAGGGACAATAAATCGACAGCGCGCGCTGACAGGAGGTCGTCAATATGTTTGCAGACGTTTGACGCGCCCCTTTTCCTCCCAGTTATTGAAGTGTGTTGTTTGGAGTCGTTTTTTTTTTTGAGAAATATGAAACTCGTATCCTTTGTTGGTAGTCTTGCGTACAAACGGAGATGATTTTGAGTTTATGTTCGAGTAAAAGTATTTACATCCCAATGCCACAAAAGCGTTCCAATTGCAAAAGATATTCCCTTTTATCACAGCAATAAAAAAGTTGCAAAAGAAAAGCTCTCCAAAAGAGCCAGCCGTTTTTTATACATTTGACCCATTCGCAGCAGGGCACACAGGATGAGCTGTAAATTATTTCCCAAGCAGCGCTCTTGAACTTTATCCACAGGCGGGAAACTGGGAAAAACACGCCGCCGACCGAAGCCCCATTACAGCCGTTCTGTGGTCGTCGTGGTAGAGCTGAAGCGCACTACAAAAAAAAAACACAAGGAAAATGGCAAAAAATGCAAAAAGGATCCTTTACCGCAACACAGCAGCCGCCCTCCGCAGCCGCCAGCCCGGTAGAGAGCTCCACTTTTACTTGATGAAGTAATTTTACTCCCCTCCACGGGTGAAGTGTGGGGGTTTTGTTTGTGAGCAGGGTTCACCAACGGAAACGCACTGAACGGTGGAAAAACCAAGAGAGGGAAGCTGAGTTCGTGGAAAATCGAAATCATCTTTTCAAAAATCATCCAACGGGTGGGGAAGCGCGTGGACGCTTGTTGGAGATGAATATTTCACATTCCGATAAAGTTCCCAACATGGAGAAAGATAGTGAGTGAGAGAAAGAGACACATCGTGAAGAAGGGGGTCTTCGTTAATGTCGTTTGAAACGATGAAAGAAGGGGTTAAATTAATTGGGAGGTTTTCCGGAAGGCTTCTCTTCTATTTGTGTTTTCCATTGAAGCGATGGGCTAGGAGCTTTGTTTGCTTTGAGAAGTGTACTGTGAGAAGTATGATGGCTTCTCACAAGTAAAATGGAAATTTTCAGTTAATTAAAAAAAAAGAACACTATTCAGCTTGTCGTGTTTTGATTCCGTTGAATTCCAACAGATGGCAGCAACGTGCAGTGACACTACTAAGCGTGTTTGGTGTAAGAGAATGTATTTAAAGCAGTTTTAGCTTCGAAAAGCTTCTATAATTGAATTACTTTAATTTTATAATCTAAATATGTTTTAATTTAACATAAAATGTTTAAGTCTTTTAAGTAATTGATATTTACGCCATCCTTTGAAACACTCAGGTCCCAGAAATCCCTGAAGTATATTCTTAAGTTCCCGATTTTCCCGCTCGGCGCTCTCGTCGATGCGGCTGATGCAGCTCACCTTGAAAAAAAACGCGATTGAACGCACCAACAACTTCCAAACATCGCACGCGTCGTGCTTCGGGAAAAGATCTTCCCTGTAACACGAACCTGTGTGCTCTCCTCCTTCCCGATCATCCCTGCTGACGTGTTGTTTGGTAGTCACGATATTCACTCGCTTCATTTGGCATGTTGTTGTATACTGCTGCTGCTGCTGCTGCTGCTTGCCGGTGTAGTGTAGAGAGTGTAGCTAGGTTGTTGGATTTTTGCGGAGAGCTATTTATAAAACTTTGTGTGTTCCCTGTGCCGTTTTTAACAAACCTTCCGGTGGTCTCCCTTTTTCCCCCTTCGTTCGCCAATTCTTTACGCCACCTCCCCTTTGCTGTGTGTGTCACATCTTCCGCGAGACATTTTTAACGCGTTCTTCTCAATCCCT
Source organism: Anopheles melas (assembly GCA_000473525.2). Taxonomy (NCBI): domain Eukaryota; kingdom Metazoa; phylum Arthropoda; class Insecta; order Diptera; family Culicidae; genus Anopheles; species Anopheles melas. The sequence continues at coordinate 4,400 of AXCO02009529.1, forward strand.
CGTGTTTTTTTTTGCCCCCATGTAGCCGCGCTCCCCGTACACAATTACACTTTTTCGATGATCCCCGAAGCGAGCAGAAAAAAAGGAACACAACCCGTCACATTCGCGCATTCTTCCTCTAGGTTGGGTTTTGACAGATGCGCGAGCCGTTTGTATTTGCGTGTCTGCTGCTGCTGCTGCTGCTCGCTCTTGAGCGAAGAATTTTTACGTGGTATTTTTATGTGTTTCTGAAGTTGGCTTGTTGTGTGTGTGTGTGTGTGTGTGTGTCGAACGAACACTTTTTGTTGGATCTTTTCCACCCCCTCCCAAAACATAGACCAGGCCACCCAGGCATCGTTGTGTGGGTGTAAATGCAACGTGCTGGTCTTCCAGCGCTCGCTCGGGAAAAGGAAATTAGGCATTCAAATGATAGGTTATTAAACCGACATCCGTCGCTGTGTATGTGTGTGAGTTCCCCGGTTATTCATCACCTTCACGATTTTTTTTATCGCCCACCGATCGCCGACCGGGGGATCTCTATGCGTATGCGTTTACTTTACAGGCTGCATATTTCCCTCATTCCTTCCCACCTTCTGTCTGGGATGTGCTGTGGACGTAGGTGGAGCGCGAAAAAGCCTATGTGTGTCTGTGTGCAAGCAAAATCAAAAGCCCAAAAGGGCAGACACAATAATTGGTGGTAATTTTCTACGCTCCTTTGCACTCCTTCCTGTCGGGAAAGGAGCAACAGCAACCGCCGCCGCACATTAATCAGCACCAACCGTGGCCGATCGGTATCTCGGAAACGTTCGAGGAGAAGGATCGGGACCAAGTGTGTTAGTATAAAATAATAACACGATGGAAATAATGTGCATAGTTCGATTCCTTCGAAGCAGCACCCCGGCTTGGTAAGGGCGCGAACGAACGCGAACGAGGCAAACATCTCCCCACAGCTCCTCACCAGAACGTATTGGATTCGATTTCAATTTTACGCAAAATGATCTCCCGCTCGCGCGCACATAACAGCATGGATCGCGCATGATGGGAGTACACATAAGAAGCAAAAAAAACCCCCCCCGTCGCTATTACGCAATTGCGCGCGTGTAGTGCAATGGAACAGATTCATGTTTTTTTTGTTGTTGTGTTGTTTGTTGTCGTTTTATTTCGTTGCTTTTGCCGTTTACCTTGCCGGTCGGTCTACGTTTTTGCTTGCAAAAGGTGCACTCTGCCACGACGACGACGATGACGGCGAGGACGTTGCTGTCGATGCAATAATGGATGCATCACACAAGCGCGCGAGTATGTGCAGAGCCAGTCACTACTCGGGGCATGCTCCAATTATTATCGAACCACTCTCTGGGACCCTACCCACACACTGCCGCTGCCATGTTGTTTCTTGAATCGACGCTTTGAAGGGAAGGGGGTAGATTAAACGAACCAAAAACCGCAGCAAAAACAGAAAAACATAAATGGTGCATGAAATTTTGCTGACATTTGGATAACGAGGTTTTTTTTGGATAAGCATGTTTTTATTTTGTTTTTTTTTTTTGTTACATTGCTCCAAACTTTGTTGTTGGTGCGGATTGCTTCGTTTTTAGCACTTCTTGAAGGAAATTTATGCTTTTAAAGTATGTTTAGAATATAATTGTACAAGAACAAATGTTCAATATTCAATCAAAACAGAAAAAAAACTCAAAATAACTCAATAAAAATGAGTCTACTCGGAGATATGTTCCTGTTTCCCATGCCTTGCATTCACACAAATTAAGAGCCGAATGCGAAACACACGCTGAAAATTGGCTCTAGATCAACGACCAGACACAGAAAGCGGCACAGAATATATGGAAGTAACCCTGCGCGCGATGGTGGGGTGCCCATTTTTGGACGCACGATTTCGGGTGGTGGGTGTGTTTCTGAGGACATTTTTTCCCTCTTTAAGACAACTCACTCACACCACCATGGGCTTAAATCTGGAAACTGAAGCGTAAGAAGCTTGAAACGGAACGGTGGCAGAGACGCTTAGCGAAAGGCCTTTTGGGCAACACCGAGCGTGTGTTGACGGCGATGAGTCATCAGTGCGAATGGAAAGGAATGGAAAGGATGAGAAGAATCGAAATCCCATAACCGGTTGTTGTCGATATTGCATTGCGTAGGTACTTTCGGGACAGAGAGAGAGAGAGAGAAAAAGTGTAATTTCTAACCGGAAGAGTACCTCAAATCCTAACACTTGCCTCTTAAAATAGAAGCAAAGCGAGATGTGTGTTTCTTGTTTACAGCTCGTAAAGCATTGGAAGAAAATCATGGTCACGTGGCGACTTTCAAAAAAAGAGAAGCGAGCGGTGAAAGATCGCCTGTACGTACATAAAACCGCTTCTTTTTGCACCTTTTTTCCGCAGTCCATTTCTCAAGCAACACTTGGCTTGGTGTGGAATGACTCACCGACGACGCTCGGCTCTCATGTCTTCTCAAGCAGGACACAACGAAGCAGGAGGCCGACGGAAGGGTTAATCCACGCGCTGTCCGTTAACCACGCTGTAAAACCAATCATCAACACGCACACATTGCTCTCTGAATCGCCGCGATCGTGTGGCGCCCTTCACGCATACCACTACGTTCCACGCGACTTTAAAAAAAACCGGTACAATCAATCGTGAAGCTTTTACCCTTACACACACACACACAGGTGCGTTCGAACGCCAAGCTCTGCACCTGTCGAAAAAGCTTGTTCGCATCGACACGGGGACGCTGTGCGGTGAGTCGTCATTTAGGCGCTTACTGGGGACTGTTTGGTTATGAGCGCTGGTTGGTATCGCAGATACGATTGTAACCTAACAGAAATTGTTACTGTTGTGTTGCTGAGTGCGTCGTTGTCGTGTTTACCTTATTGATTACCGTATGTGTGTGTGTGTGTGTGTGTGACACCATTAGAAGACAACTTCCTTCGTGACGACAAACACACAACACTCCGACTTGGGTGGAATGCGCAGGGTCAAATTGGTTGTACTGTTCCGCTCTCCTGCCGTTCAGTAGCAGTACACCGGGGCTGCACGATTGACACACAGAACCAACTTGCCTTGGCACTTCCGCCTGCCACGCTACGCTCACTCACATGGCGTGTGTGGTGCATTACCTGCATTCGTCCAATAAGGGTAACCCCAATTGGTAGAATTGTCATGGAAATGTACTACCCAGCGTCGTTGACCTTTTTGGGTCCAGGGCGGAAGTGTTTGTGTATGTGTGTGTTTGGTGCTAGCGTTCTTGGCAGATGGCTGCTGCAAAATTAAACAAACTGATAAGCGTGTAATTTATTTCCCCTCCAAGAACTTTCCTTCAAAGTAGTTCTCGGCGATCTCGTCACGTCAGTGTCGTCGGTAAATGCTCCCGAGCCTTAAGATACTACGGTGTATGTGTGTGTGTGTGTGTGTGTGTGTGTGTGCAATTAAAACCTGCCTGATGTCAATAAACGATGGAAGACTTTTTGCACCGACATTCTACTTTGTTATGACGTGTGATCTATCGGGCGATGTTTAAAGCTTCAATATCGCGTACAGATGCGCTCTCCAGCCACCCAGGTCGCTGTCGCTGTGTGTTTAGAGCAGTGGGAAGGGAATTCTTATCCTCCCAGAACCTGTCGCCCGGAGGGATGGGACATACACTGTGTTGACTTCGCCTGCTCCGTGTTACAGTTTGCGCTCGGCAGCAGTAGGAAGCATGAGGAAAGAGCCCGCACTGATAAGCAACACACGCTACACTGTGTGCTTCTTCAGCGGGCGTTTATTGCTGGTAAGAGTGCAAATCAAAACACGCAAATTAAAACGGCAAACATTTGCATGCGAGAGAGACCTGCTGGAAGTAGAGGAGGGAAGTGGTCCCATCGGGAAGGAAGGTTCTTCTTCGCTACTCTCAATAGCCCTGAGGCCCTCTCCATCTCCACTTCTGGAGAGGCAAGACGCTGCTGGACCAAGAGAGCTGGCGTAGGTTATTGACGCCAGCAATTATGAGCTTTATTTAGCGTCCATCTTTAATTGAAGCGGTTCAAATTAGCGTACATTTTTCGGTGTGCGCGCGTAGGCGGCGCACACAGTGTGAAGATCACGCTCTCGATCATCATCTCCGAGAGCGTTAGAATGAACGCGCTGGACTTGGTGGAATGCAATTGGGGAATCAAATTCCACGCGAAAGTGAAACAATTTTGAAGTCAAGGGTACAGTAGCGCACATGCTGATGCCGCCGGATAACTACTCAACGCGATGGGTTTTGACACAGGCCTCTCGTGACCTTGGCAGAGTCTCCAATTGATGGTATCTATTTCTGTTGTAGTCTCGCCCTGTCTCGTGCCCTCTCGCTTCTCAACGATTGTGCCCAGTCGTTGGAGAGCTGTATGTGTGTGTTTGTGTATGTGGAGGTAATAAATTGGATCAACGGCAAACGCGTCCGGATCTCGCGCCTTGCTGCATCTCCTCCGCCCGTGACCCCAGCAGGCGTTGTTTAAAGTGGTCAGCACGGGTGCGCACGCGCATGTTTACCGCCTTGTTGTTCCTTGAATATGCTAGTTATCGCGGGTATTTCCTGCCCCGAAGTACCGAGTACTGATCGTGTGTGTTCACGTGTTCCAACCAGGGTTAGGGACGTTTCGGGAGATGTCCGCATTATGAAGTCAATGAAGAGGAGTCGCGCTGGTGGCAACAGGAATTGGACATCCGAGATGTTGCTGTCAGCTGGTCAACTCCCAGCCCGGCGTGTCAAGTGCTGATGTACTTTGGTGTGAGTTTGAAGATACCCCTAGGGAGTAGCGATCTTTCAGATCTTTTATTTCCCAACAGAGAGAGAGAGAGAGAGAGAGAGAGAGAGAGAGAGAGAGAGAGAAGGAAGGCCCGAAATGCTCCATTAGTCTCCAAAGTTTGTGTGGACCCTTCTCCCGTTACATCCTTACCCGGGACGCCAGGCACGTTGTGCTAACTGTCGACAATAAATTACTTAAGATAGCGTACCAGACTTGCCACCTCCAAGATATTAGCGGAGTGGAATTTTTTTGTAAATGTGTGTTGTAAGTTTTATCACGAAAGCTTCACCCGTTTTCTGAAGCGTCTCCCGCAACACGTGATATATAGGTGGTGTGTATGGTGGCTGTGGGGTGGGTGACTGTTGATGAGCTCTGAGGCTCTCCTGTGTTTGCATTGCGCGCTGCTGCCGAGTATCATCTCGTGGTCCTGCGCTGATGTGTTTGTCCAGCTATTAATAGTTCGTCGTGTTAATCTTTGACTCGCGCACTTGTTTTCGGTGTGGACCATCATCATTTTTGGCCCGTTTTTGGAAGACGCGTACTACTTCGCACTGGAAGTAACCGCTGGAAGTGTAAATTTGAACGATATGATGGATCTTTGTGGGGGATACAGAACTGGAATAGAAGAATGATACGTTCAGTACATAATAGCGACATCGAAGCATTCTTTTATAACGCATTATCCCGTTAATGTTATTGGGTTCCATTTTCTTCCGTCAAATTCAATTACTTACGCAGAAAATGGAATCAAACGAGATAGAGATCATCGGCGTATCATCGGTGTATCAATATCCAGACATGTAATAGAAACCTATTGTATGGTTGTCGTGGGCGTCCTTCGCACTACTAGAATTCAATTCACTTTCGCGTTTGTTTCTCTTTCAGCTTTCCGATATCAAATTGCTGATTGAGTATTTCAATTCGCTGGAAGAGGCGATTTATTTATGTTTCTATTTATATTCAGCCGCGGGACACGTTTTAGTCTAAGGGGCTTGTGTCCGTGTGCTTCAAACAAACCCCGGAAGGTCGCGAAAGAGAGAGAGAGAGATCGAGTCCTTGGCAATATTTGTATTCTGTCAAACGATAGTGCACAATTTGCTCGGTTCCTGCTGCCTTTGTCTCGATGATTTTGCTGGACTTGGCCAAATATGCCATCGTCGTTTGTGGTGATAATTGTACTCTGTTACGTTGTGATGAGATAAGCTGTGTAGAACATAATCATCCATAAAATAAGATAACATGATAACTCGTTACAGCTAAATTATGTCCCGCGTTTCGCTCGCTGTGTGTGTCTATGTGGTAGTCATCAACTTTCAAATATCTTTCGTTGACTTTGCCTGAGATTGAGGTTCATAATGAGCTTGCAGTACCTAGAACTAACTCCTCCAGCGGATGGGCATTACTATGATTGTACGCTTTTGATTATCCACCCCCACACAGTAATTGTGTGCTTATGACCCTCCATAATAGACATAGAAACAAACGCATACGAGCATAGCACGATGTGTCCAGCGCGTCGTGTTCACACTGAGAGGACCTGTGGGCGAACCAAACAAAAACACGTAAAAATAAACATTTGGAAGGGAAAACGGGAGACCCAACCGCGCCTGCCCACAACAACAGCACGTGAAATGAATAAAAAAACAGCTTGTGAAACCATCAACGTGGACGTTTCGGAGGGTTTTGGATATTTTTTTTTGGGATTCGGGGCAATTTCATGTACACATACGGGGAGGAAGCTAGGCTTCACTGTTGTAATGCTGCCCGTGTTGCACCCGTCGGCAGAGAGCAGCTAAATGGGTCCCGAACAGGTAGTTATTTCTCCTGCTTTAAAGGTTGTCGTTTTGCACAGGAAATCATGAAATTCTAGGGTCGGATGAACGACCGAGGAAGAGGAGCCAATGCGGCGCTTTCATGCTGCGAAAGTGTACACTGACACTAGACACTGAGGAAGGAAATGATGACAGCATGAAAAGCATTTGTTTGTATATTCTTGCAAAGCCTCGACCGTCTGTCGATTTGGCATTGTGTGTGTTGAGCTGGCGGGCTAGCTTAATGACTCACATTACGTTTTTATTCCGTTAGTCCAAACGATCGCCGAATCGCGACCCACAAATTGAAGCTCTCCGTAATGTTTTGTGTACACAAGTGTTCAATTTGGTTTACTTATTTACTCGAACAATAAGAATGTGTCATTATTGATTTGTTTTGTGGTATCATCTGGCGTCACTATTTCGATGGCCTAGAGTCAAGTAAAAAATGGAGTTACCCTCTCTTAATTTCTGCCCTTTTATTTCACTCCATTCATGGTGACATTTATCCCGATTGATAAAATAATACAATAGCCTAAAACCCCGCTTGTGTTATGTTTGTCTGGCAACACTGCAGCTGAGATTGTCAAATGAACACATGGAATTGAGTGAACTTTGTTTCTCTCACTCACTCTCTCAATAAAAGTGAACCAGCGCTGGAATGCAGAGCAGTAATGTATGCAAATGAAGCTAACAAACTCTCAATTTTGATGCAGTGCGGAGCGAGTTTTACGCTCTTTTTGCACCGAGTCTTCTGCTATCCTCCTCTCACGCACCCATATTGTCATCAAACGTCAAACTGTCAGCGGTCAAAGCCTGGATGACCAAATTACCAGGCAAAATGTTTATTAAATACTACAAAAACCCTCTGATTTTGAGGCAAATTCAACAAATCATATTTTTTTGGTTGTATTAATGTTGATTTGCTTAATATAAAGTGTAATTGTATGTACAAATAAGCTACATAAAAACAATTTGTGTAAATGCAACATAACCATTTATGGCCCCACTGTGCGCCACACACCACCTGCTTCTGGGGGGAGGGTGATTCACGAGCAATGACTCCCATCTTTGCCCTCCCCCAAAGCGATAGTTGCGAGCAAACGCCAAAACTGTACGCATGCGTGAGAGTGAACCTTTTGGATGAACGCGCGTTCCCTTTAAAAGAGAG
>AXCO02009530.1:0-13729 GCA_000473525.2 Anopheles melas
CAATTTATTCTAAGACAAGATGCTATTTCAAACACTATGCGCCGTATTCGCCGTGCACACGCTTTTCGTTAGCGAGCTTTTTTACAATTTCATCAGTTTCGAAACTACCGCAATAACACAATCGTTCAACGTAACTTAACCATAGATGAGAATGCGTTCAAACCACTCTTGTTGCTGTCACGTGCCCACTACTAAACGTACTGCGTATGTAAAAAAAAAAAACGAACCTACAATGTGCCCGGGTAACCATTACTAGTCGGATGCCAGCCAGCTCACGATTTAAAGGCTCGTACTGTTTCCATTGTAAATTACGTCACATCAGTGTTGTGTGATCTAGCGGTGCAGCAGTTTCCAATCCATTTGTGTATAATAATTATGTTTGGTTTGTATTACTGATTGATCCCGCTTCCCATATAAGCGTTCGCGGTTGCTGCTCCACTTTCCGATCAACACCGTCTCCTCCGCTTCATTCGACATTAAATTAACGGGTAAAATACATTAACACTTCAATAATAAACTGGAATATTAAACAGATACTCTACACATAGACCGTACTATAAAGCACGGCTCAAACTGATAATAAAGAACAAAATGCCGCTATGATGAACATTGAATTTGAAAATTGCGAGCTTGCAAGAGAGGTTCAGAAGTAAAACTACCTACGCGCCGATAGGTGGCGCTAGCCTAGAATCATACACAAACACTTTCCGATACCGCACACTAGATGGCGCTTCTGGCTGAATCATCTTAAGCGTTTCAATCACGGATTTTTAAGCGTTTTCAGCTCACCATAAACTGGCTCTCGGAAAATAGGCGGCCGCGAGTGCGATGCGACGGCGACGACGACGTAACACGTGACGGTTGAAGACATAAAGCATGAGAAGATGATGGCGCAATTAATCTAAATTATCCTGGAAAATCAACTTTATGTACCCGGGAGATCCTACAAGCGGGGTCGCACAGAACGGGCAAACCGACTGGAAACCGTTGGTACCGTGAGGTATGTCGACATTTGCCCAATACCTGATGAAATAGAGAAATAGAGAGCGAAATTTCATTTTGTTTTTGTTTTTCTTTTGTTTTTTTTTTTACAAAAACTAATAGTGTAACTGACTACTCACTTGACCGTTTTTTCAGTTGCCATGTGACCGCATGGATTGAATGCATACGTCGGTGGACCCGAATCGACATAGAATGCAGGCTCAACACCCATGCACAGCGTCACCACCGGCCCAACCTCCAGACACATCGGACACCGTCGTGCGTTTGTGTTTTTGTCCTGACCCCAACCGTGCTGACCTAAACCAGTCAAAGCCAAAAAAAACATTATTAGTACAGTTTTTGATTAATTTTGCGTTTCTAACGACAATTACAAAAATACCTACCCTGCACATGACCACAGTTCAGATAAACGTAAGGCTGATTGACGTGATCACCCAATGACACTTTTCTAGGAATAACTAACGTGTTCAGGCCCACCGGGCACTGCGGCCTTCCTGCGTTGATTTCGTCGACAAGCTTTTCCAGGTCCTTCTTGGTCTAAAATGAAACACAACAAATATTAGCCTTTCATCGCTCCTTTCAACCCGTGTCACCGCTTTCATGCCCGCATCGCAACACGTACCGGTGAATGCCGCAAACCTTCGGCCGAGCGCCATAAAAGTGTCGCCCCGCAGAGATCGATAAGGGTGCCGTCCTGCAGCACATTCGACTCGTCATAGATCTGCTGTCCTTTCTGCTGGGCCGAGCGGCATTCCCGCAAGCTAAACACGTCGCCTCCAACGGACGTTTCACGCCACTGGCCACAGTCTGCGTTGCCACCGCAAAAGTCGCCCTTTGGATGCATTATCAGTACGCCGTTTGTCGTGAGGCCATCGATTTCTACGTTGTCCTGCCATTTGGTGGCCTTTTCCTGCAATGCAATAATCAATATCAGAAAAGGTTAAAAACGACCCGAGTTTTATTGTACAATACAGCTATTAATCATGAATTGAAATCCAGGTAGAGCTTGTTAAAAAAAAATACTGCCAATATTGATCGCTACATCTATTATTCTTAACAGCATTTTAGGCAAACAACTAAACATAGACAAAGAGCAAAGCAAAACCGCAATGGATTAATTAATTTGTAAATTTAGTACTCAACAACACCGCACCACCACCCTCCAATCAAAACCGCTTTGAACGATCTTTTGTGCCGGTGTGTCCACATGGAAGCAAAATGAAGGTGCGTTGTAGGAGCACATTCGAGGCAATGCCGCTTGGAAGTGCACAAACGGGCTTCCTTTTCAATTTCAACGAATCGAAGATCCGGCCTGATGTGAACGGCGGCCGCTGTACGTGATTTGGTGAGCAACACATCCGTAACCGTTCCATCAAAAATGAACACGGGCGTACGCTTCCAACGAAAGAAGCAGAATATGGCAAGAGACATGATAATCCTGCAGGTACTACTCCACACAACAAATACAGCACAAAGCGGCCACCGACACATGACGGCTCCAGCAGCTAGCCAAAAGACAGACCACATACACCACACACAAAGGCCACAAACAAAAATGCGTCGTTGTTGTTCCAGCAGCGTGGCGGACGTTTCAGAGATGATAAAGAAAAATCAGAACACAAGTCAGATGTGGTGTGGTATACTACGCAGTTGGCATGGTATATGCTGGGGAAGGTGACAAAGAAACGCGGCGAAGAAATATTACACCAAGCGAGAGAAGAGTGGCAACTGTTTCAGTCCATTGCAGTCAAGAAAGAAAGATTTGCATGTTGCGGTTTAATTAGACAATCCGTTGTCTTTAAATGAAAAAAACGACAATCTATAAAATCGCGTTATTTGCGGTCTGTGGTAGGACATTGTGTGACGTATTGTTTATTGTTAATAGTAATAAAATAAAAGTTTGCGAAAAGCAAATCCTGAACGTCCATCGCTTTTGTGAATACAATTTACCAAACATAAAAATTGTATGCACACATATAGACATAAAGTTCTTATAACACAAAAGAAAAACAATCTTTGCTCATGGTGCTAGTTCAGAAACGCCTAAGAAATGCTCGCATATACGTTTCCCCGCCGCCTCTATAGCACTATTTCCACGAACACGCACGCTGAAACGTACTCTAACATTAAACACACCTCAATTCATTAGCGTCGCGCAATCTTTGGAACAAACCCAAACGTACTGACCTGAGTCAGCTTAAAGTGGTGGAAGTAGTAGTAGTAGTAGTAGGTGCTGGATTGTCTTGGGTTTGTCCCACTAAAAGGAACAACACAATGACTAAACACACACACACATACATACCGGTACTGTACAAAAAGTTAGCATTGTGCCGGTCGGATTTGGGCGAACGGAAGTAAAAAAAGAATTCATTTATGGTCAAAACAGTTCGCTGGACGAACACGCATATAAACATTGCTTCAAAATAACAACAAAACCCCACGTATGTTTCACAGCGCGCATTATTACCAGCGTTTACTTCCATGTTAGTGCTTCTAGTTTCACATGTGGCCGCACACATTTTGTGATATTACATCACATTATCTTATAGCCATTTAAACTTTGCCGTTCCCTTGCTTAATCTAAATCAAACACAAATCTTACGCTGAGCCATGTCTGTATCCATATTTACATGCTAATTCGTTCACCGGAAGCCAGCTTACTTACTCTACCAGCTTTAAAGATAACGATTGACTGATTTCTTTCTTCGCACCCTTGTTTTTTATTCAGTTTTTTATTTTTGTTTTTATCTATTCGTTGTAAGTGCGTTGCTATCCGTTGTATACGGAATCTGATAGACAATACAATGACTATAGAGATCGAGAAATTGTGTTGCGAAATCCGTTGACCTTTGAATGCAAATGTGATTTCTGTCTGCTGTACGGTATAACTAAACATAAAATGCATTTACGGAAATGCTTTACGCGAAGCTATCGTACAACAATTTCAACAAATAATTTCATCCCTTGATCCCAGCGTCAATGAGTGCAAATCATCAAAATATTAGCTTTATATTTTGTACTACGACGTAACTCAATGCGCCACCCACTTTGGTCAGTTATCTAAGCGGCGGCAGCAGACGACTTTCCCGACACCCGGTTACGGGTTCGTAGCGACCCCTCCTTTTGCCTTACAACACCACAGTGACCAAGGCACGGCGGCTTTCAACATACTTCAATACATGACGTTACAAATATTCAGCTACTATCGCGACAACTTACCATGCCGGAGTTGCCCGTTTAAGCCGGTTGCATTTTCATTATCATTAATAACGGGCTGGCCGGGTCGCTGTCTGTCTGTCTATCTCTCGGTGGCGTAAAAAATCAAACACATTCCACCACGACAAGTGCACCGTTAAACACCATCATCGAAAGTGCTTGATCGATACCGGCACACATAAGCAGCAGTGTAGGCCGATTAAAAAACGCCACGGTCATTGGCAATTGGCATCACAACCATACTCTGACCAAATGGCTTCCAATGATCGTATGCAGCAGAGCAGTAAACGCAATTGTCAAACCTGTTTGAATCTTTCACTTCCTGCGCATCTGGCGACATAGCTGAGTAAATCGCGAAAGACACTCCAGACCGTACCATCTTTGAGCTATCCCTGGGTTTAAGCGTTGGATTATAAATTTCCCTTTCACTAGTCATGGAATACAAAAAAAATCATATGATCATGTTCTTCCGTTCAACCACGATCTTCCGCACACTACAGCAAAGTATGGGACGCAAAAGCTGAAGAGCATATCATCATATTTTACATCCATTTTCTCTTTCGTTTCTGATTTACTGACCAAAGATGAAAGCAGCGGAATAAAGCAACACAACAAACAAAGTGTTCATCAAACCATCCTGATGAAACAACAATAAACACATTCCACATTCACAGCACAACAGGATAGGTAAATCAATTACAGTTTGCGTTTACAAAACGTACCCCTAGGAATATGTTTCTGCTCGAATCGAATCCGGCTGCATATATCCGCGCCTTGTTGCCATCAGCCCGATCCACCAGAATTCGGCAGGCGAATCTGGAAATTGTGCTCTGCACAATTTTTGCATCTTTCTTGTCACCTGGTAGAGTGTCCATTACAACGAAATCTATCGGCGATTCAGATGATCGTCCCACCTAAAAAGAAAAAGAATGGCAAAAGCATATAAGTGATAAGGAACATTACGAAATTGGTGAGGTTAATTACATTTGCTGTTGGTATTTGGAAAGACATAATCAATTTCTGTGACTAGATAATTGATTGCGTTATAAATCGAAATGTTCAATTGTGTCCAACGGGCGTACGCTTCAGTTATCATTCGGTAAGGCTATCTATAAATCACTTAATCTTTAAACAACAAAGCCCACTAATCACACTGGCCACACGCTCTGCTGTGTGTGAGTAGATAATATAAAATCATTTCGAAAGCCTAGATTCCATAAAAGTGTTCGTAGCGCCAGTGGCACACAATTACCTGCAGCACACACGCTTTTTGGAAGCGTCGCCTGCAACCATTCATCAGCGGTATTAGGTTTCAATTACTTAATCCCGTTTACTTATCCGAATGCTCTTCACCAAATCTATCTTCGGCGATACACGTGTCTAGGTTGAAAGTTAAACGAAATAAATAAATAAAAATTACAGCTAAAAATATTTGTGCATTTTTTTAATCACCTTTGTGATAATCCATAGCTTTTAGGATTATAAATTCGTACGCACTCGGTAATAGGTTAGATGAGTTTTAACATATAGAATTAAGTGATAAGTCTATGTAGTACCAGTACATTGTCGAAATAAATAAATAATTATTTAATTACTAATTCCCTGTAACTCGTTGTACTTGCTTGCTTGTTTTGTACATTGCTACTGCATATGATCTCGTTTCAAGCATAAGAAGCAACCTCTAAAAACACAGATTCTGTTAGGCAAACCTACAATCAAGTTGTCTTTAGCATCTTTACCTCCATCGAACAATTTATAAAGAAGGAAAATCTACGCTTTCCTTACGATGCATTCACACACGCGCCCTCGACATACCCACTCGAAGTCGTTGAAAAGTAAAGTTTCATTCCAGCCACACACAACATAGATTTTTTGGGTCTCTCAGCTCAAGAGTTGCTTTGCGACAGGGTTGGCCTTAACACTGTTTTCAATCGCATTAGTTTGTGTTGATTTGTGGGAATTATAAAACACACACACACACACACACACACACACACACACACACACACACACACACACACACACACACACACACACACACACAATTTCCAAGCACCGGACTATAGTTACCAACCCCCTAAGCCTACATGGTGCAAACTTTACAATGGAGAATGGAACAAAATGGCCAAAAATTGCATCACACACTGCAGTTGAAAATTAGAAATGGAACGTTATTTAATCATTTATATGCAACTCATAACCTTCTCGTTGTTAACAACCAATAGTTCACGATAGGAGCCACGAACAATATTCCTACTATGGAAATGAATTTAAAACTGTATAAAGTAGATGAGGTTGCGTGAAAAGCTGTTTTAAACTCAATAGGACATGCATATAACACCACATAAAGACCATACTCCAGAACACAAACATGCCCCCGATAGCTGAATTTGAATAATATTGCACAGTCTTTTTTATAGCATCTTCTTGTCGACTTTTTACCACCTCAAAGTCAATGCTCTTTTCGACATGGTTTTAGCTGTGCGATGATCCGAGAGTTGTGTCCCCAATGCTGGTGCTGCTGCTGCTGCTGCTGTGGGTTATCGCTACCCGTACTCGCAAGCTGGAACTGTTTACACAGTGACACAAAGAAAGTGCAATGCTCCAGTGACCATCATCGTAGGATGGAGCTCACGCTTCTTCAAACTTATTTGTTCGGACATATTTGTGGTACTAGCGTCTCAAGGACGAGCATTCAACCGAGCAGAGTAGGGTGTTCGAATACATCTCTGTCATCTGGATGCAATCGTTCCGCATGCACAACGGACATGCACAGTGGAATACAAAAGAGGCAAGAACACAACTTACGAAGATTATGAAATTGTTAATCATTGCCGCTCATTTATATTTTTTGTGCGCCACCCATGGCTGCAAAGTTTTTCCAACATTATCATTTTTTAATTCATTAATTTTTGCTTTCATTATATGTTTAACGTATGTAAAACCAAACTGTGCTAACTATGCATGTCTTGTAATTAAAACAAGTACCTCTTGTATGTCCTCCCTTCAAGAAACGCTTGCGTAACCCCAACGAACGTTTGTCCAACATGTGCAGCAGTAGAAATTAAACAAAAACATACCAATTGACGATCTCTTGCAGATAAAATGTAAAAAATACCCTCTTTTTCATTTCGCACTACCAGAATAACGATAACTGATCATCATTGATCACTGACTATCCTGCTATGGGGGGGAATCAATTAGTCACTGAAAGCCAAAGCCCACAAGTGGGTACAGGTAGGCCTTGACCGACATGGTTGTTGAGCCAAAGAAGAAGAAGAAGATCATCATTGATATTTTTTTTTGTTGTAAATAAACAAAAAATAGTCAAACAATACGACCGGGCAGAACCATTATTACAGAATAATAATAAAAAAAAAACAATAATTCTCACCAATTACAAGAAAACCCAATCGTTTGCTAACAAGCAGCATTTATTTGGTCAACAAATGTCAATCATTCCATAAACGCGTCTTTTAACTTTTTATGTTCGTTTCGACATTTGTGTGGCACTGATAGGAATCAGCCTTTTTTCTGTTGTTGCTCACATACAAGCTATCAACGTTAAATGAGACATTTGAGCAGAATTTAAATGCTAAGCAAAAGGAAACGAGAAACAATAAAACGTTAAAATGTCACCTGAATTCCAAGTACATTTTTGCTGCCAGGTTTCGGGTATGTTCATACGGTTGATGTTTATTCATGTTAATGATTTAGTACAATTTCTTGCACAACAATATTCTTCAGTGAGCAACACTACTGCATTGGGCATCCGTTGAAATGCTGCTGCCTTTGTAGTTCCGATGCGATAAATGCACATGAAGCCTTACATTCATTGAAGCCGTTTACTTAACTTCACCTCAAACCGCCAAATACTGAAGGGCTGTCAACGAATGGTGCTAGTAAGTACGGGTAGAACGAGAAAATCAAACAAAACCACATGGCATGTTCTGCAAACAACACAGCACAATCAGACAATACAACTTTCATACACTTATCACAGACTGATAATACAATACGATGCATCAAGACAATTTACACAGGTTGCAAATTTAATATACTTCGTTCATTAAAGCAAAACATAAATTATTTCACTTGAATAACTTGCGGAATGATTGTTCCGCGTTCGATCCTGCCCTTCGATACCCACACCCATCTCACGAAGGAAATTATAAATAGTTTTGCGGAATAAACCCACGTGAGTGCACCTGAGTGTGTCGAAAACGCTTGGCGCAGGAGAATAATAATTATGCTTTTTCTAGAACTAGTGCCCACTCGCAATAAACTACTCGCGGCAAACAAGAACGTTTCTCTGCCATGGTGCACTGTACTCTAGTCAGATTCCGGAACGATTATTATGGGCAGTTGGATGCATGCAGCCAACAAATCACCAATAAATATAATTACGTGGACGAATTACTAGGAATGAAGCAGGATAGATAAAGAAAGATGTAATTTTTGATACACATCACTATTCGACAGAGATTTAAAAAAAATCTAATACCAAAATCGTCTCATTAATAACATACATATCTTCCGTTTTATTGAATTAAAATGGACGATCGCTTATAAATCTGCACAATTATACAATTAGACACAACAGAGCGAGCATAACTAAACATAAGCATAAAAGAGGCCAACATAACACAGTCCTCCGTCGCTACTTCCACCCAGCCAAGCAATGTGTAAAGGTTAGACACGGAACCGGGCAGCATCAGTGGCGTGTTGTCGTCGTTTAGACGTAAGCCCTCGCCCTATCAAGAAACCTGCGAGATCGAAACACACAGAGAGAGAGAGAGAGAGAGAGAGAGAGAGAGAGAGAGAGAGAGAGAGAAAATCTGGTCCCAAACGATACCCGCGGCACATGAAACTGGCAATGAACAGTTAGATCAAACTCCACTACCAGCACCCGGTCCTACCATTCTCTTCGCATCTCTTCCGTTGCCAGCTGAAAGGGTGAGGGAGGTTGCAATTTCTCAAAGTGGCAAACGCGGAAAGTGGAACCAGTTACTCCGCTCGAATGCACCACCACCACCACCACCCTGCACAGCACAAGGTGATGGCGTCAACAGCGTGGGGTCTCTCTTGCACAGCGCTCCCTCTGTCTAGCTGTGTAAGTTCGCTGACTTTTAGATGCGAACTATTTTTACCTTTCATACCAAACAATAAGTCACACCCGATTGTAGGTGTGTGTTTGTGTGCGTTGGAAAGTGAACTCGGGCGCGGTATGGCAATATGCACCGGCCGTACAGTGTGGTGCAGAACCACACTGTATTGCGGCATTTAATTGTGAAAACACTTGCTGGAGCTATCGTTTCTAAACCAATATGTTAAATTTTAAACCTATTTTTTTAATATATTTCAAATCCAACAAGATCATGAACCATACTTTCATCGTCATTTGAATTGTGTTATACATGTATAACGTCGTCGCTACTAATACCTGTCATTCGACACACTGTGCACCATTGGGCATTGCCTGCAGACACAAGCCTAGTATGTACTAAGAATGAAGAAAACAGCGTAACAAGTGCAGGCATTGATTTACAGTGACAGGGAAAAGTTGCATTCGCGGTGAAGCGGAGAGCAGAAGAAGCTAGGGAGGATCAAGTTTTTCCATTCACAATATACTCTTCCCTCCTTCTTCCAGCTCGTTGCTCCTTCATGCCAGTCACAAACACTGCATGATCAGTGAGGTACGAAAAGTGCAGGTGAGTGCAGATCGTAATGCATCATTGCAGAACCGGCCAGACTGGATGGTGGTAGAGTTGTTCTTTTTTGCGGGTTAATCTTGGTTTTCCTTTTTTTACTGCTAGTTTAGTCGCCTTTTTCCTACGTTTTAATATGCTTAACGTACGGGTGGGGATAGAGCAAGTGTCCTGTGCAGCATCGACCGACAGGAACATTAACGCCCATTATGTGACAGTTACCGCTACGACAACGCACACAATGCCCCCATACTGTCCGTACCACCAACGTGGTTTGTCTTTTGTACTAGAACTGTAGTACGGGCTCGCTCGTGGGTGGTATTTGACGCTCGTGGGAGAAATGACAGGTGCCGTACAAAACGGTAGCGCATCTCCCTACGGTTTAGGACAATTTAGTCGAACCGGAATGAACAATGAATGATTATACTAGTCAGATAGCAGACCGTTTAACCCCGAAACTGGAAAAAGAGTAAGATAATGCATATGCAACACCACATGCATTACAAGCTGGTATGCAGTAGGTCAATGAACCTGTTGCGGATGTATTTAAAAACTGTACATAAACTAAACGATTCTTTATCAGAATTTTATACAAACTAACTTCATATCAATGAAACAATATACACCCGGTACTGTGGTATTATTACTATTTTAAGTGCAACTTAAGCACAGCTTTTATTGCCCTGCGAATGCGATAAAACAATAATTGAATCGAAGAAGTATAAATGAAGTATGGTACAGTTCAACACATAAACAACCCCTTCCTTAGAGGAACCGTTTCTTGACCGTATTGTATATCAAATGCACACTTTTATAATAAATAAATACACCCCATTTAAATCAACATCATACCAACATATACCAAAACATACTGCACAGATAGGAAAACAAGAACTTGCAATCCAAATAAACTCGAATAAAAATGTTGATTTATTTACTTCGCCATGCACTTCAACGTAACCATTGAATTGAATTATAGCAACATAAGTTGTTAGCCAAGATGCGATCAGAATCGTACATCTTCTTCCAGCTTCTGAGCAACGCATGAAAGAGTTGAAAGAGGCATGGTATGCATTATTTCTTACTGTCGCAAGCAGTAAGGAACAACGGAGCTGGTTCCATAAAGGAAGCACCACACATCAAGTACGACGCACATTGTTTGCCCGAAAGCATTGCACGACTGACAAATCCCGCCCTCGAAGGTCAACACAGTCGAACAAACACAAGAGATAGTGTTTTGTGAACGATGCATTTATAAGCGCGCGTCTCGATTGTCTCATGCCACACCTTCACTACACCAACGCAACCTGTTTGGTTTAGCGCTGATTAAACCATTAAGCAATTGGTGCAAAGGGAAAGGAGCCACAACTGATGTGCTGTTATCTTCGAGTGTCGTTCAGGTCTGTTCCGGTACATTAATGCCTAGATACGAAGAAGTTCATATAAATCACGGCCGCAGAGTGAGGAAAACAATTGAGAAAAACAATGTTTATAGGAATATTGCCAGTAGCTCTATATTTAATTCCTTTAGCCATGAACATGAAATATTGAAAACCTGTACTTTTTCTTGCCTCTTGTAACCTCTTAATCGCTATTTTCCATCAAAAGCATACCAGTCACTGCACGTAAACACTTATTACTGTAACAACAAATTAGAATCAAAGTGATTTCCAAAAATACACGTCAATACTACTTTTTACGCAATGCACAAAAAGACAGCATTTCCGGTCCGACGCTAGCGGTGTGCTGTTCAAGCTTCTAGCAAAGTATGGCCGGAAGACGCCGGCTAGCAGCACACAGCACAAGGTAACGATGAAGGGAAAGACGTTTCAGCCAACAATGTGCTGTTGGACCGGAAAATATAATATGTCTTTATTGTTTGCAAAGCGCCAAACAGCGCGTAGACTCGGATATGGTGACACACTTTTCGTTTATTTACCTTTAAAGTCCCTTTCAAAATACACTATAGTGAACTAATACACAAAACAACGAAGCCAATCCGCGTGGGACCATTTTTTAAACCACCGGCTATTGTTCCTTCTTGGAAGAATTTCGATAATGATGATATTATCCAACAGAAAGTATCGAAAGTTCATTGAGCAATCATTATTACCCAAAAAAGGGATAACCAATCATCAACATTTACCCAACATCTGATGAATATGGAGCTCGTTTCGGACACTGCTCTTAATGATAACATTTAATTTAGTGTGACAAGGCTTACCTGAAACATATCCGTATCGGGGTCCTCTTTGTACTCAACGATTACGGCCTGGTTGCGGGAGAGCGTGTACGATATGGAGTGCTGTTTCGCGTCCAAGATGGCCTGCGACGACTGTGGCGACTGTACGATGTAGTGTTTCGAGCGCTTCACACCATTTGATTCGGTGCGTTTGTACAGGACGAACTTTGACCGGCGCCGGCCACGATCGCCCTGTGGTAGAAAGCCATTATATCTGCGAAGAAAGTAAAAGAAACGGACCATATATCAATCAATCTGCAGGCATGATGCTACCGACAAGCAAACAATTATCCAGACAAAAATATAATGTGGAGGCCTGAAAACCAAATGGCTGCAATGACAAGACAAACGCCAAATTTCAGACAATATTCAAACCCGGTTGACGATCCAACAAAGAGTACCATTTCGCTTCAAACTTCAACTCCCAGTGGACCTGCTTCTTTAGCGGGTGGTACAGAAATTCAGGTTAATGTGTTGAACCAAAGGAAACAACGATGATGAGGGTTCACGACTTCATTAGCGAGAGAGGAGATCATTTAGCCAAAAACAAAAAAATGGAACATTCTGCCTTCCACCTCTGGTTTCACGCAGTTTACAGCATATCCTACCACAGAGTGTGCTGTCCAATGAACCGTACGCAGATAACATTTTTCTCTTCATTAATCTACACCGGTCTTTTTATTGTTTTGCGATGCTCCGTTTTATCGATTGTGGTGTGAAAAGAAGGAGCCAGCCCGCACAAATAACCTAGAAAATGCTATCAAATTACAAAGCGTTACGCTCTTTCGCGATGGTGAACGCGAAGAAGCTGAACAATTAATTTTGCTTCTCCTTTTAGGAATTGTTTTACCCTTCTTGCATGGGTCGTTATTATACATCATTTTAAGCGATGATTGAAAGGAATTTAATTAATCTTGCAGAACGTTACATATTTTTTGCTTCAAACACTTTTGCCTGTATTGTCACTGACCATGGCTCTGTCAAAACCGGCCGGCTGCGATGGACTTAACGATCCGAAGCAATTTTAAAAAGGCGCAGCTAGCCTTAGAATTGGCCTCGATGAATGAAAATTAATTCGCCACAGCGTTCTAATCGACACAGCCATTGAGCCCATCAAAAAGTGGGCTGGCCCTCGTGCCAAGGATTGCAAAAAAGGTAAAGGCAAATCGAAAAGAAAATCTCTTCCCTTCGAAACCTTGACTTAGAAATGGCCAGCCGTTACACTTGACCAACGCCGGAACGAATAATGTTGAAGAAAAAAAAACATAAAAACAACCGTGTGTCCAAATATATAGCACACGGCAAAAACACATAACTATGCATACGAAAAGTTAACCCACCGCGCCAAAGACATGAGAGCTGGTCAAAGCGGAGCACATAAAAACGGCACTGCTACTTCCGCCGTAGCTTTGCGCCGCTTCCTTCGAATGTCGTTGCGCCTTTGGTTGATGCTTCGCGAGTGGTTTCGAATGTAGCGGCGGCAGGCGCACACACCATCACTACACCAATACAACCATCGTCGTCAACCGGTCAAGGCTTTCACGAGCAGCGAGCAAAAAAA
>KI921694.1:0-10370 GCA_000473525.2 Anopheles melas
GTGTGTGTGTGTGTGTGTGTGTTTGATGTGCCTGTAAAGAATGTCGTTTGATCGTGGTGGGTTCGGTGGGTGGGTTTTGGTTACTTTTTACCCCTTTTTTCGTGAACGATCCCATAAGTGACACAGACTTGGTGCAAACGCTGCACTGCACCGCACAACGACGGTGTAACGCTCTGGAACGAGCGGCATGGCAAGTGGCCGGGCCCGAGAGGTTCTTGTGTAATAATTATTAAAACGTCATCAAGCGCAAGATGTTGTACGCTGACAAATACCCCCGCTCGGTAATGCTCGTCATTGCCACAGGTCTGTGGTCTGGCGTGTGTGTGTGTATCGGTGTGTGTGTGTGCACAGTAAATGTGAAACCGTTTAAGTCTCGTTTCGCCAAGAACACAGTGACGGCGACGAGCTTGCGGTGTGTTTTGATTGGGACCGTTTTTTTCTGTATATGTTTTACTGCTGCTTGTTGCCGGTTTGAGAAATAGAGAGCAAATCTCCAGCCAGCACTGGCAGGGGAACAAGTGGATTTATCTTCCTGCGCTCTGGCGCACGGTGCAAACAGGTGCTTCCCCCGGCGTCTCCGATTCGGGCCAAAGTTTAATGAGCCAATCGTGAGCATATTGAGTGTTTTGGAGCCAGTAATAGAGGGTTTTTTTTTGTGTGTGGAAGATTATTTAAATAATACAAATTTGCAACGCTGAAAAGGCAACGGCAACGCAAAGTACTTGTTGATGGGGCGTCTGTTGGCATTACAAGCAATTTTTTTTATAAACAAAGATATTAAGAGTCACTTTTGTCACTGTGCGACACTTTGCCTTTTAGTGAACTTGTGCATGAAATTGCACAAAATATTCCCCACGTTAGCCAACAACACCGTCAGTTGGGGCATTTCATTACATCCCACTCCCACAATTCTCAAAATTGTATGGCGCTCGTATTCAAATTTAGTCACACTTGACAATGATTCAGAGAAGGAAAAGAATGCCAGCAAGAGAAAGAAAAGGAACAAGAAAAAACAACAACTCCAATTAAAAACACCTCAAGTGCGCTCGGAAAGCCCACCGAGCATTAGCGCATTCACCGCATCTGGCGGGTTGTGTGACTTGTGTGTTGTATGCTGGCTGTGATTATTTGACGACGCAACCCGAGCAAAGAGGTTGCGACCCCCGGAACGACCGGAAAGAAAGCGTTAGAAAAATGAACGGGACAAGTAGAGGGAAGAGCCACAAACAAAACCCCTCGGACCGAAATACCAACAAAACGCGCAACAAACCGTAAGAAATCGGAAATAAGCAGCAAAACAGTCAGGCAATGGGCAAGGGCGAGTCGGAAACTGAACGAACTAAATCCGCACGCAGATGCGGAAACGAAGAATTAGGGAATAAAACAAGGAGAGAGAGAGAGAGAAAAAACAACCGACCAACACACGGGAGCAGTGGGCCACAAAATTGGAGGAAATGGTGGAACCATGCTAAAGCACACACACACACACTGGTTGAGTCACGGACAATGGGGAGGGAAAACGGGAGGCCTCAATTGCCTCACAAATGGTGTTTCTATAAGACAATTTAAGGTGTCCCCTGCCTTCCCTGTCAAAGCTCAGAGTTTTTTTTTTATGATCGTGATTTCTTGTGGTCTATTTCTTATTTACTTCGCTCGTTTTTTTTTTTGGGGGGGGGGGAAGAGCCTTTTCATCCCCGTCCCCACCAATTGCTTAGGTGCCGGACCGGTGAGTGAGCCGGAAAAGTGAGACATTAAAACGCGATTAACTGTCCAACGACATTTTTGGACAGCACAAGAACACATTTCCTCGCTCGTACGCACTTCCAAGTCGAAGAGCGTAAAAGGTTCAGTTCATATTGGAGTATGGTGTTTGAAGCAATGAAGACCTCAAGGGGTGCACACCAGAGTAAAACGCTGGAATGATCACAGACACTTGCTGCACTTTGCTGCTACAAATCAAAAGCTAATCGAACCTCTAATTAACTGTCAAAAGCGGACTTCTGCATGTGTGTGTGTTGTGTTGATGATAAACGAACAGTGGTTGTCGATAAGACTTACCAAACCCTCTATCCCACAAATTCACCGGCTAGCACGTGGTTTTGTTGTTAGAAGTCTCAGTGTATGTGTGTGTGTGTGTCTGTGCGAGAGATCTGGAGAGTTACTGTGGGACGAAAAACGGACTCAGCAGATGTGTCGAAAACGAAACTCACCGAAGACTCGCCGAAGACTCCGAGTCTCCGAGACGGCAAAGGATGTCTTGGTGCGCTCTCGGAACATCACTCTACGTCTCGGTGTGTGTATATGTGTTTGTGAGGGTGGATGGGTGGTTTTTTCGCACAGTCACAGGACCAACGTGGTTTCGGGTTGACTTTTTGGAAGATTGCGCTTTTCCCCATGGCATGCTCGAAGTAGTAGAAGAAATCCATCTCGTGCATTTTTAATGCTCGTTTGGTAATGTTTGTGCAAAAAAAAAAACAAGCAAGCTTATGCATACTTTATTTCCGTCCTCCCAAAAGCATAGGTACGCACAGCACAGTTAGGCCGTGGTGACAAACTTTTGCAATCGTTCGTGTATCAGAATTGGAGAAAAAACGTGTGAAGAAAAGTTTAAACATAAAACTAAGGCAGAGAAGTAGAGTGTGTGTGTTTGTGAGTGAGTGAAAAAAGTGTGTGTGTGTGTGTGTTGATCTTAAATTGAAGTGTCAAGCATGTGTCGGGAGAGGAAAGATACTGTGCGCATGCAGTTCTGTGGCGCTATTTCGTGCGTATCACCGATGTACAAACGTTAATTTTGAGTGTGCGTGAACGTTAAGGTGGCGTAGTGAGCCAAATTTTTGTGAGGTTATAAAGCGCATCACATACACTCTCCAGCATCAAGTGAAGCTCTAAAGACCAGTAACACAATCCAAACAGGCGGCTCGAGCACCGTGTCCCGCTCGTGCAGCACTCTGACTAGCCGCGATGCCATCGGACACACCGCCCCCGTCCGCAACATCGGTGTCCCATCCGTCACCAGCGTCGAGCCATCACGATCCGAACGATCCGAACGCCCCGCCCAGGGACCCGGTGGACCGATCGGGCACGGGGACGCCCGGCCCCTCGGACCACCCGACCGGTGGTCACCTCGGTCACCATCAACCACCGTCGAGCTCGTCCTCGTCCAGCTCGTCCTCGTCGTCCTCCAGCACGTCCTCGTCGCTCTCATCCCTCTCCCTGAAGCGCTCACTGGAGGAACCACTGACCACCGCGAAACCGTCGCCCCCTTGCTCGCCCCTCACAATGGATCATCATCATCAGCACAAGGCCGCCCGCCAGTCGAGAGCCGCAAGCCCGGCCGGACGTTCCACCCAGCAACAGGCGAGCCCAAGCGCCCCCGGAACCGGCGGCTCTTCCTCCGGTGGTGGTGGTGGTGGACAGCAGTTCTGTCTGCGCTGGAACAACTACCAGACCAACCTGACGAGCGTGTTCGATCAGCTGCTGCAGAGCGAATCGTTCGTCGACGTCACCCTCGCCTGCGACGGCCAGTCGATGAAGGCGCACAAGATGGTGCTGTCCGCCTG
The DNA here is from genome assembly GCA_000473525.2 of Anopheles melas. Lineage (NCBI taxonomy): Eukaryota > Metazoa > Arthropoda > Insecta > Diptera > Culicidae > Anopheles > Anopheles melas. The sequence continues at coordinate 3,561 of KI921694.1, forward strand.
CAGCCCCTACTTCCAGACGCTGTTCTTCGACAACCCCTGCCAGCACCCGATCGTGATCATGCGCGACGTTAGCTGGGCCGAGCTGAAGGCGATCGTGGAGTTTATGTACAAGGGCGAGATCAACGTGAGCCAGGACCAGATCGGGCCGCTGCTGAAGGTGGCCGAGATGCTGAAGATACGCGGGCTGGCCGATGTGAGCGGTGATGCGGGCGAAACGACGGGCAGCCGGGCCGAGCGGGAAGCGGCCGGAAGTCGTGGCCCCGAGGAGCTGGATCGCGAGGAGCACGGCAAGCTGCTGAATCCGCTGGCGATCGTCGGAAGCTCGCTGCTCGCCAATGGTGCGACCTCGGCAGCAATGGCGGGCGGCAATGGGGCGAACAGTACGGCCACGAGCGGATCGGCCGCCGTACAGGCGGCAGCGGCGGCTGCGGCCGCGAAGAAGCAGCGAGCGGGCCGCGATCGCGACACGACCAAAGAGCACCGGATGGACGCACGGCTGAGCGAGTTCGCGCGCGACCTTTCGCGGGCCGATCCGCACATCTCGTCGCGCGATATTAGCAGTGTGGCGGCGGCAGCTGCTGCGGCTGCTGCGGCCGCTGCCGGGCTGGCGGTAGGCGAGTGGCCGCTCGGAGCGGCCGGGCTAGAGGCGGCCGCAGCGGCCGCCGTTCAGGCCTCCACGCCCAAGAGTGCACGCAAGCGCCGGTGGCCCTCGGGCGAGCGGAGCAGCATCGGCAGTCCGGCTGACAGTACGCCGGACCAGCTGGAGGTACCGTCGCCGATACCGCCCACCCCGTCCAGCCTGGCACAGTCGAGTGGGGGAGGCGGAGGTGGTGGGAGTGGTGGTGGCGGCGGTGGAGCAGGAAGTGGTGGTGGTGGCGGTGGGTCGAGCAATCCGCTCGCATCGTTCCCGCTGCCGCCGGCACTGGATACGGCCGCGATGGCGATGTCGTCGCTGTCGTCCTCGATCGCGAACCATCCGGACGACATGGAGATCAAGCCGGGCATCGCGGAGATGATACGCGAGGAAGAAAGGGTAAGTTTGCGGGGTAATTTCAGTAAGGACTGGGTGCGTTGAAGAAACTGAAATCCATTTTCGGTTGTTTTCCATTGGAGTTTGCCTTCAATTTTCTCACTTTTCACACAAATGTCTACCACAACCTTACTGCCAACTCTAACAGAATATTTGCTCCAAGAATAAAACATACTGCCCCGTGCACCAGCGTAATGCCATCGATTGCTGGTAGAGTGGGGGCCTTCTACCTTTTAAGTAGAATTTATTCGCCTGCTTCCGTCCCTCGCTTAACACTCCACCAAGCCACCACCCGGCCAAGCACTTAGGGTCGGATGGAAACTAGCTCAAGCACTAGCAATAGCACCCTCCCACCACCAGACGCTTAACTTATGACAGTCGTCGGGCAGCAATATGTGGCCGCGATGAAAACTGCCATTAGAACTGGGAACTCGGTTCCCATTCTTCTTCCCTGCTGCACTCCCGTCTGCTTCGGTGGCGAGGGTGCATTTAAACCATCCGGTCCTATTTCTGGCTTTATTCTTGAGGCTATATTTCATTTAAAAATAGCAGCCACTGTGTCGTTTGCCCGTCTGTGTGTGGTTGCTGGAAGTATGTACCGTATGCTCTTGCCAGCGGATGCAACTCGCGCAATGAATGTAGTTTTGCGGTGGGAGGGCTGTGACCACCAACGCTCACTCAACACGATCGATCGGGACTTTGCAATTGGTCCCGGCAGCATTGATTTGATTAATTCTAAATGTGCTACTTTAATAAGTCTTTATAAGGCCGTGCTAGAGGAGTTGACCTATATCCCTCTGGAGGGGGGAAGAAAGATTGGGTATTAGAATGCATCAATTCAATGTAGTGACATGAAGCGCATGCAATTCTTGATGTCAATTCACCCTTTTCGCTGAAGTGCAGTGCACCAAGCTTGAAGACGATCATGATGATGATCATGCCCCAGGGATGATTTCTTCTTTCCGTTCGGAAAGCATATGTTCTTTCGTTTCTAAACAAAACAAGCGGCCTTTAGAGTTCAGAGATTCATTCTGAAAAAGGGGTAAAGGCGTGTACGAAACGAAACGGGGAAGCTAAAAGCAAAGTGGCTCGCCGCTCCATTTAAGGGTGGAGAATGAAAGAGACGAGCAGCAACGTTAGCTGGATGGGGGAGGGAAATTAAATATATATATATAATATTAGTGTGCTGAGTGTGTGTTTGTGAGTGCGTTTTTTCTATGTTTTCCTGTTCTCTCATATCCTCTTTGCCTTTTCCCCCGATCCCATCCCATGTGATCGGGCGAGAAAGTGAAACGAGAGCGTTAAACCGTGCGGAACACTTACGGGCAAACGGCAGCGCGACACAAAACAACACCCACGACCGCGTGTTGCGACGAGCCGCGTCTCTCTCTCTTACGCGCGCGATGCAGACCAATATCAATAACGTCTTATGCCGAGGGGGGAGGCCATTACACGCTTGCTTTAAACAATATCCACGCTCCGTACCGCCACCCTCCAGCGTGCCATCAAACCCCGCGAAGTCGCATACGCAACGAAAAGAAAACTGTCCCGTTGGAGTGGGAGCACGCACATTAAAATAAATAAAATGTGTACATTTCTACTTTATGCTCTCGGCCCTGTCGTCTCTCCGTCCGCCTCCCCTGCCTCCACCGCCCGGCTCCGACGACGGTCTCGTAAAAAATCATAAAAATAATAACACTAATATAAATACTCCGCCATTTGGAGTGGCGCAAAGCCGGAGTCGCGCTCCGGTCTTTGGTTGTGGGGAAGATGTGAAGCTCCATGAAGGGGGAAACAGGGAGTGGAAAGAGAACCGCACACACACATGCGTGCAGTTTGGCGAATGAACCAAATACAGGGTGACGTAGCGTTGTCTTGCGGTTAAATTGTATTTTATAAATTTATCGTACAATAACTTTGGTGATTAAAGCAACTCCGACTCCGACAGCCAGGGACAAGCTGTGAGGGGGAAGAAATCGAAAGATTTGGTTCAAAATATTTTCTGTTATCAGACAGTTTCGTTGTTTTTTTTTTATTCGGTGTTTTATGCAAATCAGTTGAAAGATATTAAACATTCAGTTTTCTTATCTGTTTGCGACAAAGTGATAAATTTGCTCTTAATCTGTTCCAAATCCGTTGATTGTGCCGTAATGTTAGTAGTGTTCTAATTTATGCCTTTTCTGTGAGTTAAAATGTGGATTTTAACAATACCCGGACAGTTATTTGCTTCAAGGTGTTCAAAAACTCTTATCAATGCGACGAATAAGGTGATTTTTGGATTGAAAATTTCTTAAAACTATGTTAGTATCTTTAAAATGATCTTTAACCCTTCTTAGTGAACCGAACAGTTTAAAAATAGACATCGTTACGGTAACCGGCCTAAAAAAAACTGGCAGTCTTAATGTAAAAATCAAGGTTTGTGGTGTTTTGAATCATCTCGGCGATGTCAGACATTGTTGTGAAGGTTTAAAAAATAAAGCTTTTAATTCAATTTGTCCGAATTGAATACTTTATTTTCTAAAATGCCTTAAAACTGAGCTGTTGTAAACGCTTTTTAGGATTTTTGAATCATAGATCATAAATAAACTTAGACATTACTTGTTATTCCTTACAAAAACACCGTCAAAGACGAGCTTGCATGCAGAAAATTAAAATATTGAAAATAGTTCCTCTCTTCTGAAAGTAAACATCCTCCGATGCACCCTGTCTTCTAACCGATGTCAGAAGCCCAGAACCTAAAACCCACAAATAGAGAACCCAATTCTTCGGAACCGCTCCCCGTTCGACCTACCATCCCGGTTTCCATCCGCTCCTGGGTCGATCTTTTGCTTTTTGGGTTCTGTTTGGGTTCGATTTTGTTTTGCGCCCGGTCTGGAAGAGCGACCGAGAAGAACGGCGCGCGCGATCGGTGTTCGAAGTGTTGGTAGGAAGTGCTCGTTACTGTGCGGAGCTGGCGGAACTGCTCAGCTGCTCTTGAGTAGTGGAAGGAAGGAGTTGGGTTGTGTACGCGACGATAAAAATATATAAATTATAATTTATTATTATAACAGCAAAAAGGCGCTCTCGTTCCCCGTTTGCTCGCAGCGAGCGAGCATCAGAATTTTTGCTCAAGTTTTAAGCAGAAGGTACGCGCGGAGAAGGGTGAAAGAAATCAGCAAAACGAGGAGGGAAGGAAAAAGGAAGAGAGAGGGAAGGGCGCCGATGGGGTGTAATAAAATGTATGATGTTATTAATGAAAATGCCTACGAAAGCAAGTGCTCTTATGCTGTTTTCTTGTTTCGCTGGCTGCGGCTCGCCCGGCCCGGCACAGTGTGGCAGCTTCTGCTGGAATATATTTATTTCTATTCTGCACCAGCACTAGGCAGGCCGGCGTCCCTTATCGCCGTGTCTTCTTTGCTCTTCTTTCCCTGCTCTTCCGGCTTTGCTTTCAACTTCATTTATTACACTTATATTATTCTCCTTCCTCTCGCGCGTCTTTTCTGCCCAACCATCTTTTACCGGCTACACGGCCTAAGTACACAGAAAGACGTTTCTTGCGTTTTAACCAGCCCAGTTCCTTCACTTCACCGCTTCGAGCGGGGTCGATTGTCAATATGTATGTATGCTTTGTAACATACTTTCTGTGTCAAGATCTAGATCTGCTGATGGGTATCGCGCGCACCAGCTCCAGCGCAACCGACGCGCAACAGCGCAACCGACGACGCACGCGGTACTGCACCGCTGACTAGTGAGCCTTATGGGGCGGGTGCGGTGGGTGGGACAAACAACAAACGGCAAAACAACAACAACAAAACTGCGACTCATAACGGGGGTGACCGTTTTTCTTTTATTTTTATTTGCCTATCCCACTCCCCTTCCTTCCCTCTTACCACGTGTGATCCACGAGCATTTTTTTTTTTGGTTCCGGTGGTGGAGTACACAGACAGATGCGACAAGTGAAAATGAGTTTCGAGTTGGGCTGGAGCAGTGGAAAACTTTAACGCAGCGAGGATGGCACATCATGTGAACTGCTGACAACTTGCTTCCCAATGCGATGGGGAGGAAGAGAAGAGCCTCCCAAAAAAAATGACATTAGCACGCATCGTTTCGTTTCGCACGCGCGTGTGACGATGTTTATATTTATATTTTATATAAATTGTATCTTCCCACCGAGTTCGCCGAAGCCGCCGACTTTACGCTGTTCAGTTTTATGTTGTTTCCTGTTTTTGGTTTTTGTTTTTAACGGTTGTGATTCGGGTAACATTAGTCGGGCTGTTTGTTCGGTTACATTACTGAACGACAACGCTTTGCCCAAGAGATGTCATTAGGCGATAGGGCGATGGCGAGAAAAATGAGTCACATAAAAGCCTACCTCCTAGAGCGATGTGGTGGCGAAGCGTTCGGGTGTGGGTCGGGTTCAAAATTGCTACATTTAATTTGTCTCTTTATTGTGTTTGCCGAGCGAAAAATGTGTTTTTGTCCCGTTAACTGAATGCGTGCGTTCAGTGGTGGGACAGTGAAGTTCAAGGGGAATCGTTTGGTGCACTTACGTATTTGTTTAACCTTTTCTTTTAAATGTTTGATGTTTTCAAAAATCAATACAATAGCTTGTTTGCCTAGTCAAACTAGGTAAAATAAGATAATACTATCATGTTGAAGCATTCATCCGGAAATGGGATAAATATAATAAACATCCAACTCAAAGCTGTAGTAAAACTAGCAAACATCTGATCAATCATAGTCGGAGTCCCTCTTGCACCACTACGGTCGTTGTGCCATTCTTTACCAACACACTCAACCCAACACTTGCTGTACAGTTTGTACAGCGTTGCTTGCCTAGAAGGAAAAAAATAATAATAATTTGACCGGCCCTTTACAATAACACCGTATTGCGCTCCTACCGAAGGAAAATTTACAAACTGTCTGCACAAACATAGACAAGCCGCCAGTACGCAAGGTGGACCTATATATGTGTGTGTGTGTTTATTCAGTTTTTGTGCACCATCTCTTCAAGGGTCCACCGATTGAGGTCAAAATTTTGGTTTGTATATTTTTGTGCTCTTGAGGGGCTGCTGCTATATTCGATTATTTTCTTTATCACCACCAGCGAATTATTATATTTGCCTTAACCGACACATGCGCAACAGGTGAAACCAACGGCGGGACGTTGATGAACCCTCTCCCGGCCCCTGGCGGAAGAGGGGGAATGCGGTGCGCGTGGGAGAATGGTAACTGGTCGATGTAATAATTGGGCATAATTCGTAGATAAGATAAAATAATTGAACAACTTTGCTTTTCAACCGGCACCGGCACACGATTGTCGCCGGGATGGTACCGCTCGAGGTTTTGAAATGTATATTAAACCACACAACAGCATATAATAAATTTTGGAACTCATAACCCATACTGGGGTGGTGGCATTTGCCCTTGGTTATAAGTTTTTTTTTAATTTTATTGTACTTATTGTGAGCTACAAATGTAGTGCCGGTGTCACAGTCAACAGGTTTATTGCTGTTTGAAACGTTCCAGAACGGCGAGTGTCGGGCCACGCCACGCCACACACAGCACACACACACACACACACAAGCCTTATCAAAAATGTTGTAAAATAATTGCCCCGGCGTGCTATTACACGGTGAGCCGTGGTGTTGATGCTTAAATACAAATAAATATATTATATCAATTCACGCCGGCCAGTTCGAGGCCATCGCCAGAGAGGTTCATCGCCACCGAACGAAAGCCAGAGGGAAAGAGAGGAAGCAAGGGATGGACACACAAAAGGGCATCATTGTGTTCGCTAT
>AXCO02009533.1:0-12017 GCA_000473525.2 Anopheles melas
CTTGGATTAAAAATCCAACCTGAACGACTGTGCTAATGACGATGACCTTCAGCATTCAGATAGTGCTTAAATAATAATGCGTGCGTTACTGAAAACTCCAAGGCCGTTAAGCCAACGATGGAAAAACAAAATGAATAAAAAAACTAGTTTAACATCTAACAACCTCTAACATTGTAATGCGTAGATATGCTACTGCACATACACTAGGCTGCTTGTTCTACATACATTAGCAATTGCATTTTTATGTCGTTAACATACACCGAGCGAGTACGCGATTTGCACGGTTAGGCCTCCCCACTGAGCCAAGCTCGGTATACGCTAGATTTGCAATAAACAAGTGCAAATGCGAAACATTCAACAGTGCCAGCACTCCTCCTCCTCCTCGCGCAATCGCATCGGCGATGCCGCAAACATCACGATCGCGATGCCGAATGCCGATTAAACGCATGGTAGCGAACGCGACCAAACGAACGAATTGAACCGCCGTTGCCTACGAGCACGTTTTCTGCGCGATGTAGCGCGCAGAACCGGCGGGTGGCACGCGGTTACGGCGCGCAAACCCTCCACCGTGCAACCGGTTGAAACGGTCCGAGAGAACGGGCGCTGGTCTTAGTTAACGATCGACCGCAGCACACGGAACACTAGTCCGGTACACGGTCTCGTGCGCATACCTTTTCAATGGACAGGATCGTTTGCGGCAGTGGTGTAGTACCTTTAGCCAGACCCGCTACAACACCTTGTCGAGACCTTCGCATTAGTCACTCGGTGGTTGTTCGCGTTTTCGTGTCGCCATCGTACCACATTGTCTGTGGCCTACACTGTTGAGCGGTACGCCAGGGTCATTGGGCTTCGGCAGCGTGGGGCAGGCATTCGGGGCACCAACACCTGTCACTGGGGCTTCATTCCAAGATGGGCTGCAGTTCGTCAAAGGCGGTTCGCAATTCGAACGAATCCCTCGCCAAAGGTAAGAATACAACCGTGTGCGTGGTGTTTGTTTCGTTTTCGGAGGTCACCGGTCGCCATAGCAATGGGCCAAGTTTAAATGTGTACATAGTTTCATGTCAGTGACCGGTTTGTTTGGATATCCTGCTGCCCTGCTAAGATAAGCCCTTCACACTCGCTAGTGATGTGTAATGACGGCGGAAGTGTGTGTGTTTTTTTTATGTTGTCGGTATCTGTGGTTAGCGAGCGGCTGAGGTCTCGCTCTACAAAAACGGAAGAAGTGAAAGTTATGACTGCCACTTGCGTCTACATATTGTGGTGGAAGGGAGTCGTTAGAGCGTTTACTATGGACGAAACATAAAGCATAAAGTGGTTGGTGTTATAAAAGAAAAAAAACACAATGTGTAACCTTGAATGATTTTCGCTTTCGAGTGCCGTTCGCTTTCTGTCTCGCAATCGAATTCGTGACTTGGATTCGGTTCTCGAGATGAAACGAGCGGCGTTTGGTTTAGATTTTAATGGTAAAAATCGGCATACGTTGATGACCTTCCTCAAAACCAACGACAGAGAGAGGGAGATTTTGCAAAAAAAAACACTCCATCAAGTACGGCGAAGGTCTTGTACCAAATTCAACCCTTTCTTGAAAGACACCGCACAAAAACCGGATCGGACAAAGACCGGTCAGAAAACGGCAGCCAACTAGCCGCAACCAACCACAACAAATTTTGGGCAACACGAAGCGGGTTTTTTTTATCGCCGAACTAAATAGCCAAAGCCAAAAAACCGCGCAAATCGCTGCTTCGTTCGTTCGTGGGTGTGCCAGTCCGGCCGTGTCGCGGTACGCTAAACGTGTTTGTGTGTGTGTGTGTGCGCGCGCGGTGACAGTGTGCGGTTGCCTTGGTAACGCATTAGTGTGCACAGTGCGCGGCACAACCACAATCGGATCGTTGGGGACAGGAAAAAAAACCCATCCATCAGAAATTCCGGCTCCTTCGATCGGTGCGAACGTGTTGGGTGGTGGGTTTTGCAGGCTGACTATTCTTTCCAGTGTGTGCGTCACAAGATGATGTCGTATCTCGGTACGTGTTTTTTTTTTGTCGGTGAACATTCCTGTACGGATGACGATGATTCATCATTGAGTGAGGCTGCCGGGAATTTCGTAGCCCTAATTACCGAACAGTGAATTTTCACGCGCAACGGACGAGTGTTTTTCCGTGCGTAATCGATCGATTTTTCTTTGCGTTCTAATGTGTCCCACGTATCTCTTTGGCTCCACAGCATCCAAGGTTACGGCGGCTACGTCCACGAGCAATGGAGGGGCAGCAGGCACGCACGATGACGATTTCATCGAAGCCGTCGTGTGCCAGGAGTCGGAGATTGGCGAGAACCAGATGAAGCAGGTCGAGCTGGGCGAGGGCAAGGTGCTGCTGGTACGGCAGAACGGGAAACTTTCGGCCATCGGCAACAAATGCTCCCACTATGGTGCCATGCTCGTGACCGGTGCGCTGGGCGAAGGACGCGTCCGGTGCCCTTGGCATGGAGCGTGCTTCAACGTAGAGACGGGCGATATCGAAGACTTCCCGGGAATGGATTCGCTGCCCTGCTACCGCGTCACCGTTGGCGAGGCGGGTGAGGTGAAAGTGCGCGCCAAGCGCACCGAACTGACCACCAACAAGCGGACGCGCGTAATGACCAAACGGACGGCGCAGGACGACCGCACGTACGTCGTCATTGGTGGCGGCCCGTCGGGAGCGACGTGTGCGGAAACGCTGCGACAGGAAGGATTCACCGGGCGGATAGTGATGATCAACAAGGAACCATGCCTACCGTACGACCGGGTGAAGGTGAGCAAAACGATGGATCTGAATCTGGAAAAGGTTCTGCTGCGGACGCAGCAGTTCTACGACGAGAACGACATCGAGGTCATGCTGGGCACTGCCGTAACGAAGCTGGACGGTGCCACGCACGAACTCACGCTCGACAATGGGTACAAGATCCGGTACGATAAGGCGTACATTGCGACTGGTTCGAATCCTCGTCGGCCTCCGATTGAGGGCGCCAGCCTGGGCAACGTGTGCGTGCTGCGCACGGCGGCCGATGCCAAGCAGGTTAACGAGCAACTCGCGCCAGAAAAGCGGGTGGTCATACTGGGCACGAGCTTCATCGGACTCGAGGCGGCCGCCTACTGCGTGAACAAGGTAGCCAAGGTGACGGTCATCGGTCGCGGTGCCGTTCCGCTGAAGGAATCGTTTGGCGATGCGATCGGCCAGCGGGTCATGGAGCTGTTCGAGGAGAAGGGCGTGCAGTTCGTGATGAATTCCGGCATCCAGCGGTGCATCGGAGCGAAGGGTACGGTGCAGCAGGTCGAGCTGACTGACGGTACCCTGCTCGATGCGGATATTTGCATTTTTGGCATCGGTTCGACGCTGTACACGGAGTTCCTGCAGGGCTCGGGCATCAGCCTGAATCGCAACGGGTCGATCAATACCGACCAGTATTTAGAGTCAAATCTGGAAGGTGTGTATGTCGGGGGCGATATTGCGAACGCACCGGTTCACTCAAACGATGGCCAGCAGGCTACCATCGGCCACTATCCGCTTGCACAGTATCACGGCCGGGTGGCGGCACTGAACATGATCGGCAAGGCGACACCGCTCAAAGCGGTCCCATTCTTCTGGACGGTACTGTTCGGCAAGTCGTTCCGATATTGCGGATACGGCCAGCCCGACGAGGTAATCATTGACGGAGATCTGGCCGCCCTAAAGTTCGTGGCGTTCTACATCGGTAAGGGGGGACGGGTGATAGGGATGTCATCATGCCAGCGGGATCCGGTGGTGGCCCAGTTTGCAGAGTATTCCTCGCAGGGTAAAGTGTTGCACAAGGAAGACCTGACGCCCAACCCGCTGGGCTGGGTACCGGCGTAACGGACCACGCCGACGGACAATCAGCAACCACTCGAGAACAACACACAGTAATATATTTTGATTGTAACATTATTCACTATTGATTCTACTGTTACCATATACACGAGAAGAGTGAACACTCCCTCAAACGCATTGTTGATGTAAAATGCTTGTTGTACAATAAAAGGAACTCCTTTTACTCCGAACTCTTAGCGGTGTTATACTGTTTCACGCTTCCGTTACGCTAATCCCACACATTTTTGACCTGCAGGTGTGCCAATCGTTCCGCTATCGTGACGTGCGGTTTCATCTTGAGCTGTTCCGCGCGCCATTTGGCCACGAGCTGTTCCTTCTTACCCAGCTCCTTCGCATGGCCACTGGATTGTTCCTACAAAGTGCGAACGTGTGAGCAATACTGATCGGCACAATTTGGAGCCGCGACTAGACGGACTTACCTTGGACAGGTACGGATGGAGCAGCAGTTTCATGTTGGCCTCCGTTTGTTCGTACTCTCGAATGAGTGTCTGGGTCGAGCGAGGCGTTACCCGTTTCACCAACCGATATTTACCGCGGAAAATGTGTCCATTTACACTTTTCTTGAAGAAATTTACCACCGAAAGCCTCATTTTGTTACGAAGTGCGTGCGGAAAAAGAGAAATGCGATTGTTTTCATAACTTTCATAATCTGTCATCATGACATCCGACCAAGGTGAGTAGCAGCATGGGTGTTACAAATGAAACAAGATTGATGTAGTGCTGGTGGGATGAGAATGTTATTAAAAAGTTGAAATAATTTTCCAAAAAAATAAAACATCCGACCGAACAGGAAGTGCATCATAATGCCTTGCCGATGTATAGCGCTTTTGGCACAGTACGCTAATCTCAAATAAGTTCCACCGCTTTTCCATTCGTCTCATTGACGGAGAAAGAAAGGGACAAGTCTTCTAAAGTCATATCATCTTTGCTTACATGTATGACTGTGGCATGTTCTGGAAAAGTAAAGCATCAATTGTACATCGGTCTTGTTTCCCATTGTCATACAAACGCACCCGTGCTGCTGCTGGTCTGGCTGACTTCCACAGCTTCATCTACGACCGAAAGTCCGCTGCCGGAGGTAGTAGTTGCCTTGGTGCTCGAGTTGTTCGTCCGTTCCGTGGTAGTGCTGGTGGGTATACTCTTTACGGAAATAATGCTGTTTCGTTTAATCAGATAATTGTTGTCGTTTTCTTTCAGCCAGGCCTGATGGCTTGAAGGTGCCGTTTTCGGACGGCTGTCTTTACGTTTGCGTCTTCTGCTGCCCCCGGATTTGATGCCCGTGCGCGGCCTTTTAATAGCTCTCGATGCATCCGCCCCATCGCGTCCCAACATCAGTTTGTGGAAGTTGATACGGTTCATAATGAACTGCCGATGGGCAAGCACCGTTCCTACCAGCCACTGAATGCCGTAGGTTAAGCCATCGTATTCGTTCGGTTCGTAGGCGGTGGTGCCCCAATTGCCGCATGCCTCTACGAGACACGGACAACGGTACCGGTTCGCTAGATACTCAACGTCCAGATACTCGCAGATTTCGATACAATCGACCGATTCCGGCAGATCCTGCTTGTTGGCGAGTATAAGGAATGGTTTGCCGGCCAGGAACTCGTGCGCCATGAGGTTTTGGAATATTTTGTAAGATTCACAGATGTTGTGTATGTTGGAAGCATCGATTACGAAAATAACAGCCAGAGCCTGCGATTGTGGAATGGAACGATTGGTAAAATTCTACCCACAAATAGAGAACAGCTTAAATTACATCTAAGAAATAGTACTTCCAGATGTCTCGAAGGTCGGATCCTCCGCCGATTTCGATAAGTTTTATCTCAGTATTCGCTGGAACATAAAAACAAGGATACACTTTGATTAAGAAGGACACAGCTCACAGTCAGCAAAAATATAAAAGCCTACCGATCATAGTTTCGAACAATCGGCATCCTTTGGTCGAAGCATAATCGCTCCGCTTTTGATGACAAATTTTGAACGAAAGCTCAGTCTTGCCCGAATTCTCAATTCCCAGCACGAGAATGTTTAGTGCATCACTGGAAACAAAGTGGCGTAGGTTAGGTTAGCACACGGCATCAGAGTTGCCACTACTTACTTGTTATTTTCATGCTCTTTTCTACAGCATTTGGCGAAAACTGTTCCCATTATTCGGCCCAATGTTACATGGTTTAGATATCTAATCTTGTTTGTGTACGAGTGAGTTTTCTACGCTACGCGAGCGATACATTTGTTTGTTTAGGATATTTACCAGATCCTTGCCAACGGTTGCTAGGTGTCTGGCATATATCTGAAGGGTGTCAAATGATTGGTCGAAAAGAGGACAATATAGAAGGTGGAATTAAATGTAGAAGTATGTATTGTTAAAGTTAAAAACATAGTTTAAATGTTTTTCTTTTTACAAATTTTTGAATAAAACCGGCAGAAACATATAACGTACAATTTAAAACTACACCACCACAAACATAACGACACTTTAACATCCGACGAGAACAGAGGAGTTCGATTGACAGTTTTCATGACAGTTAGAAAAAAATAAAAAAAAAAAGTCATAACATCAACAAACCGACATGAATCATCTACTGCTATCGCTAGTCGGGTGAATATTATTCCTATTTCTGTTCATTTTCTTCCCATAATATGAATTAATCAGTCGTGATGGAGACGGTTGTTTCTTCAAGTAAGTGTTTGCGTATACACACGTTGTTGTATCACGAACTAACATGTTCACTTCCTTTCCAGGCCATCTGTACGCAACGCAGATCAAGGAGTACGGTCATTTCCTGAAAGATTATGACCAAAAGCTCGCCCAGCTCCACTTATCTGCCCTTTCGAACGGACCCGTGCCCAGCATCGTGCGATTGGACTATGCGTGCAATAATGAGCGGCTACCGCCCTCTCGCATGATAGAGACCAACAGCATCAACAGTGGCAGCAAATCGAACAGCGCCACACCCGGCACTAGCACCCTACCGCTGAACAAGCTGATGTCCACCTTTGCGCAACTGTGCCGTGAGATCGATTGTCTGGAGCAGGAGATACGGGCGCTGGTACGCACTATTTACGATCGCACCGAACCATTCCGTGATGTGGAGGATACCGATCGTCCGCCTCTGCTATGGATTGCTCAGAATATCGACCTGATGGCAACGGTGCAGTGCCACTACGAACGTCTCCGAGATGTCGGCGTTCTGCTGCTGCGTCAAATCGGTGCCTTTTTTGACGAGGAAGCATCGTACGGTCGAGCGAAGCGTACGAAAAAGAATGGTCTGGATGGGAAGTCACCACCGTCGTTGGATGTGAACGTGAGTAATCCACAGACGAAACTGTGAGAAGTATGCAGGTATTTGTGTTCATTCGTTCATAATTTCCAGTATCTCTTCGACTATATTGGGAAACTGTTACGCATCGCCCTGGAACTCGATCATATAATAGGCAAGACTCACCTTAAAGCGCACTGGCGATCGTTCGCTCATAAGCTTCGCCAGCCGACTAAAAGCGCTCCGTCGAACAAGGCCGGCTTTCGCGATCTTCTGTTTGTGTGCCAAGCGATTGGCTTTTGGATTGGGGATGAGTCCATGCCGGAAGTGACGGGCGAAAGGCGCCTTCTCGAGGCACTGTACAAGGTGAAAACGCGCTTCGATCCGGTTTGCTCCGGGGAAGCCTTTAGCGATCGGTTCATGAAGTTTTTGAAACGTAAGCTTACCAACCTTACGGCGAGTGCAAAGACGACACCAAACGGAGTAGATTTTACACAATCGAAGGATGTTATTGGCGTGAACGTGCTGCTGAATTTCGCCCTCTATCTTTTTCTGCCCATCGAGCAGCGCATGTTGAAGAATCTTTTCGAGCTAAACCTGAAGGTGGGTGAAGAAGTGAAGGATACCCTCGTTGTTGGAAAATGGTACCATCATGGAAGCGGTTTTTCTTTCAGTTCCCCCTGATTCCGCTGGAGGACAATTTCTCCTGGCAGCCGGACGAGTTCATACAGGCGCATGGGCATAAGCTGCTGCGGGATTACGATGCGAGTGCGGCTCCAATTTCCGTCAGTACGCCGCTGTCTACGTCGTTCGATTATCAGAAGGCACGGGACGCGCAACTGCAGGCGCTGGAAAAATCGGCTACAGCTGCCGTTCTCTGTCTGCATGCGGCCAGCTGGCTGGTGGAGGCTCATGTGCAGCTGCGCAATCGGCCACCCGTGCCTGGGGCTTCTCAGGATGATGGCAATTTTACGCTGGAAAAATTGCGCATCAAATGTGGCCTGCTGCTGGAGGGTGTACGGCTCGTGCGCGAGATGGAATACGTGCTGGGAACACTGTACGCCCTGTACGGTCGACGGGCTACGGAAAGAACGGACCGATTGATACAATACCGGCGCATGGTGGTAGAGTTTTTGCTGTCCTCCACGCGCCGTTCCGTCACTGTGCCCTGTCTGCAGTTTATCGTTCAGCATCAGCAGCATAAAATCTACACCATTGTTAATAATGCCAAGGTAAGGGAAAAGTACCACTAGACCTGTCCGGTGGCAGTGTTTCATTCTAACATGGTTCCACCTTTTTTTTTTGGGTAGAAAAAATTGCTCCGCGAAGCAAAGGAATCCAAATCGATCGCCAATGGGTCGCTCTGGCTGGAGAAGATTTCCACTATCGATGTGTTGGAAAAGTGCCTTCACGGTCCGGCCACACCAGAACGGGTGGGGTTGGCACAGCTGACCATTGCTCTGTGCCACGGAAGTGCGCCCAACGGCGGATCTCCTCTGCTAGCGCTTACGGACGACGCGTACCGCAAGGTGGAGTCGCTGCTGAACCGCCTGGCCACCTTCATCGACTGGGAGCGGGAGTGCAATCGTCTGGATGTTGCCGGCAAATATACGCCCCTGCTGGGCCCGAGCGCCCGGCTGGATGCACTCGCCGTGAGTGTCGTTCCCATGAGCAACCGGATCGAAGCATTCATACGATGGGACTTTCACGGCAAGTGGCATCAGATCGAACCGTTCGATCCGTTCCGCGACGGATGCGACGCGGCAATGGGTGAACAAAACCACACGCAGAAGCTGGTGTTTGCGTTTTTGCGCACGAAGCTCACGCAGGTGCCGGATGGACGATGGCTGTCCACACGGCATTCGGTTGCGCATCATTTGAGCGATGTGTTCTACACGCTTTCGACCATCTCACCGTCCGAGTGGCGCATCTATCGCGAAATGCGCTCCATCGTGGACCGGAAGTACGGTATACGGTTGGTGGAGGACCAGCTACCCCGGACGACGGCCGAGGATAGGCGGGGCCCGCGTGGTCACGGACAGGATGACGATGTGCTGGCGCTGATGGAAGATTTCGAAACGTTCATCGGTTCGTACGGGTACGATTTGCACGGCCAGCTGTTTATTGAGCGTCAGCAGGCAGCGACAGCGGCAGGTGGCGGTAGCACCAGTGGGGGCGGTGTGCTCAATGTGGTCAAAATTGAACACATTGCCAATTCCATCAAGCGCCACGGGCCGGGAATTATTAGCACAGTGGTAAGATGCGGTAGAAATATCTGTAAGGGCTTACAGAAGATTACATTTGTCCCTTACCTACTCTCATCCACCAGGTAAACTATGCATTCCAGTTCCTGCGCCAGAAGCTGTTCACATTTTCCCACTTCCTGTACGACGAGCAAATACACTCCCGGCTGGCTGCGGATGCGAAAAAGCTCGCCACGGACAGTAACGACTCAGCGGGAACTGGTGCATCGTCCGGTGTGAATGCTGCCAATTATACGTACGACCGGGCGCTCGCGTTCAACCGACGCATCCGAAACCTTGGGCTGTCGGACGATGGTGAAACGTACGTCGATCTGTTCCGCAAACTGATCTGTCAAATAGGTAAGCTGTCAAAGACGACCAAGGAGTCCACGTTGCTATGACGATATCGCTTCGCGTTTCTTCTCTTCCACAGGCAATGCGATGGCTTTCATACGGATGCTGCATGCCGGTGCGCTGCACGAGTGCACCGGTGCCGCCGAATTCGTCTCGAATCCTCCAACGGCAGCGGAAGCTTCGGAGCACGATCAGGGACCATCAAGCGAACCGACCGTTGGCCCCCCGGGCAATCAGTCGGCCGTTAACATATGGCGTCAAGATATGGCCACCGTTCGGACAAGCTGGCGGCTGGAGAATGAGTTTTTCCGCCTGCTGCTGAATGCGTTCGACGGGTTGCGGCGCCGGCGGCCGACCCATGCGGATGGCGAAAGCTCTGCACTGGCGGACAGCTTTGCACATTTAGAGCTGTTCTATCTGATCATACCGCCGCTCACGATCAGCTACGTCGAGGCGATGCTGAAGGCAAAGGAAACGATCGCCAAAAAAGATCGGCACGGAACGTTTCTGCCAACGGACGATGGTTTCGTGATGGGTAAGAGCAGCGTCGTTCTATTTAATACAAGTGTAACTTAATAATAATCCTTTTTTTGCTTTTCCCTCGCTAAAGGGCTTTCCTATTTGCTGACGCTGCTCAACCAAACGGCAGCGTTCAATTCGCTGCACTGGTTCAAGGAGGTACACACCAAATATGCCCGTGAAATGGGCAAACTAAATCAGCAGACGGCTGGTGGGGCCTCCAATCCGCTGCAGCAATCCTCCACAATGGAACCGTCGGACGAAAAGATGCTGCCAACGGTGTCGCTCACGCGCAAACGGCTGAACGCGATGCAGCATGAGTTTGAACTGTTACAATACAATTTGTCCAGTTCGAAGATATTTTTCAAATAGATCTTGTTCGACCTTGAAGGATCCTTACACCAAAATGTATATGTTACACATTCCTTACGATATTCTTTGTTATATGCTGGGCAAGATTTGTACCTCTCTCAAGCGAATTTTATGGATGTTATTGTGGGAAAAGAATAGTAAATCAAATCAGTAGAAGCGTCAAATATATTTAAGAAAAAAACGCTAATCTATCGCACTATTGTAGAATCTATTAATCGTATAATGTGTGTTGAATCTTTTTTTCAATAAAAAGAAAAAAGGAAATGTTTAGCATTTAACTTAATATAACCACAATGACAAATTAAAAGGGAAAAGCTTAGTTAGAAAAGCATTCCTAAAATTGATTCTTATTTTTTTCTGACTTTCCTACAACGCCACTTAAGATCGATTGCAAAAAAGCGATATTTAATCGTGCATTAAGCAAAAAAGCTTATGCTGCCTGAATTGATCAATCTATGCCTTTTTTAAATGATCACGTTAATTCATCAACGTAAATGTATTGCAATTCCTGATCTGTTTTTCAAGTGTATGTATGTATACAGCTATTGTCCTTAAACACAATTGAGTGGTTGATTCCGGATGCTCTCTAGCTGTCCGAACTACTGTCGGAATCCTTTCCCTTGCGCCTGTGCCTAACCTTTTTGGACTTTTTCACTTCCCTTTTGCTTTGCTTCACTTCCCTTTTCCTGTATCGCTTTTTAGTTTTCTTTTTGTGCCTACTACCGCTACTACTACTACTACTGCTGCTAGTGCTCCTATCCGAACTATCGCTATCGTCCGAACTGCTCGAGCGGGATCTTTTCCGATGTTTGCGCTTCTTTTTCTCCTTGCGTACCTCCTTTGCGCGGCGTGCCCGTTCCTTGCGTTCTTTGCGGGCCGCTTTCTCTGCTTTACGCTTTTCTTCTTCCTCTTCCTGCTTCCGGAGCTCTTGCAGCGGTGTGAGGTAGTTCTGTTCGGGCGATTCACTACCCGGACGCTTTTGGACCGGTACTACGGCTTGGCTTTGCGGATCGACCTGTGGCGTGAGAGTCGTCAGCATGTTGCATGATGCTACACACCTTTTACGGTTGCTTTACTTACCGTCAGGTAGTTCCGGCACTGATACGTCAGGTGTCCTGGAAAGCCACACTTTTTGCAGGCTGCGCGAACATTCTCCTTTTGCGACAGACCTGTTAGGTACTCCATGTTATGTGTGTGTGTGTTTGGTGTCACTAATCACGGCATAAGCACGTATTTTTTACCACTTAAAAGATATCGTTAAAACTTCGTTTCGGGTGCTTCGAGCGCTGTTCGATTGTTTACAAATCGTTCGAAAATGTAAACAAACGCGATTTGAAAGCCCGCTGAACATGGCGAGGTTTCGAGTACCCGTTGTGCAAAGTGACGAA
>KI921695.1:0-10244 GCA_000473525.2 Anopheles melas
TATGGTGACCGTGGTTACCATGGCGTTAAGTTCCATTATCAGCCCACGCGCGTCAGGCATCCAGCTTCTAGCTACAGGGCTTGAAGCTTCCCTTTCTCTCTCTCTCTCTCTCTCTCTCTCTCTCTCTCTCTCTCTCTCTCTTTCTCCCTCTGTTTTGCGTATTAGAAATAATCCGTAGTTTTCGGCTATGGGTGAAACTCTTCGCGATTGTGGTTTAGCTGGGCGCCCGGGTTTTACCACACCGGTTTGCTGTAATGATGAGATGCACCCAGGCAGGTGCAGGACCGCAACGTTTTGCTCCGTGCACGCTTTCTTTTGATCCGTGTTGGTGCACGCTGGCGCTGGCTTGTCTTGGGCCGTTGCCGTTGCTTTGGACGTTGGTTGGTTGCAAACTTGCTAATAGATTTTGGCTTATCCTTCGCCGCGTGTTAACGCAAAGTTTTGGGCGAGGTAACGAAGCGTGAAAAGTGAGTTTGGAGTTATTATTCTAGAACCTTGTACGTCAGTCGACAACAGAGTCTTCTCGGTGCATGGCTTCGGTGGTGTAAAATGCGCTAATTTGTAATTATGCAAACATGAAGAAAAGACTTGATTGGGGGAAAAAACAAACACATACACACACTCAAAAAGTGTCGGAGTTTACAGTATGCGATAGAAGAGGAGAAGTTTTCTGACAAAACCGTAGAAAGAATGAAAAAAAAAACTTTTAAAACATTCGTTGCTATCTAGATTTTGCAAAAAAAAACGAAGTAATACAAAAAAAACAATTAACGAGTTTTATAATAAAAAAACATATTCTAACAAAATAATAACTATAAAAGCAAAAAAAACTGAAAAACTTTTAAAAAGAAAACAACTCGAATAAATAAATAAACAAAACATAAAAGTATGAAAAAATACACAATAAATACAAAATATCTAAACAAAACAATTAAAAAAAACATAAAAATAGCGGTAAAACCACTCATATGAAGCATGTAGTTGCATAGTTTCCCAACAGATGGCGTTATTTAAAACAGTTCCAATCAAGAGAGGATCTCAGTTACCCGCGCAAAGCTTAATGTACTATCATCCGACATGTTTTGCGAGATGATAATGGTCTTAGTTTTAGATTTATTCGCTCCAGCAATACCAATACTCGAAGCATAGACGATCCAACGGAACGACCAAATCCCGAACCTTCCATGCTCTATGCTCACACGATTTACGACCAGAGTGGCAGATTAAAATACGTTTTTAATCAGCGGTACCCCGTTTTCACGCAAGAGCGCCCAGAAATAAAGCATATTGGTCCTCTCCGCCCGTTTCGGGAGTGGGCTGGCTCGTATACACGCAGACCGAGGACAATGAATGCATGGTCGCAGTCGTACCAGTCCCGAACAAATCCCGCGCAAACGGGCCGGGTGTACATTTATCATTATCTCTTGCCAAACAGCAAACAAACGCTGGCTGGTTTCGTGTTGCATCGAGCGCTACTATACACCCTTTCGGGAAAGACAAACGGGGGAGAAAAACCGAGAAGAATTAAAAACAACCGTCGACCCCCTCGCCGCAGGATGGATTGAAGCGCGACGTGGGTGGTTTTTTTTTGCTGCTGCTGCTGCTGCTTTTGTTTTTGGAGGAACGAGAGAAAGCAAATAAGCATATCCCATTCCTCCTCAAAATCCCCAAGTCACACAGAACAAGGGAGAAGAAAGGGTCCGGGGGTGTATGTTAGCGAGGGAAAATGTTTGTTATCATTTCCCTGTCAGCCATGTGTCGGCGCCCGTACCCCGTACGGGAGAGTTTGCCGAGATCAAGGTACGGGTCTTTGGGGTTTTCAATCGGGGAAAACCCCGCCGCCGCCGCCGCCGGATTGCGGCTGAGGAATGAAGGACGGGCATTCAGGGGGCGTCCTTTCCGCTTCAGGTTTGGTTTACCCCATAGCCGTGCTTTAGTTTTTATCATGGCAACATGAACCGTCCAGCCAAATGTGTCACTGAAAAGGAAAAATCCCGTCAACCGTTTTAAAGACCGAACCACGTCCAACCCGGTACAATGCTTACTCGGTACGGTCGCTCCACCTCAACTGCTGACAGTCACCGGCATTCCACTGTGTGCTAGCTGTTCCGAGTGGTGGGAAAATAGAGAGTAAAAAAACCAAAAACGTACGTACGTAGAATGGTGAAGATGAATGCAATTTTGAATGGAAATATTTTACCTTTTGCCCATCGAGTGAAATGTGTGTGCACACGCTAGAGAGCGCTGTCAGCCAGTGTGTCAGTCAATTTCACCTTCCCGCCTCGCTTCAACCCGCCAACCGGGCTACTACGTTTTGTGGAGCAAAAAAAAATAAATAGGAATAGGTCCCCTTTCGCTCGGTTGACATGGTAACGAACCATGACAGGTGAGAAAGATTCCAGAGCAAATGGGAGGGGCGCAAAAATGCATCCTTACTCACACATGCCTTACCGTCTTGAGTCGGGATGGTGAAGAAGAAGAGCGGGGGAGCCGTTACCGGTCAAACGGAAGTGTCAAGCATCGTGCGCGCGTTTTGTGCAAGTCAAGCGGGGGCAAGCCCGGGTGGGAACTATTTCCGATTGTCCTATGGGAATCGGTTTCCAGCGCTTGCTGCGGATGCGAACTGACCCAGCCGTGATGGCTTACGCAATGAGGCTGGAGGTATTTTTTAATTGGAATCCTTTGTAGTTGCAAAACCGGCTTCCGGCTTCACCCCACGGGTCCGGCACACCGGTGCGGCGTACTTTTGCGAGTTTATGAAAGGGGCTGAGTAGATTATGGCACACGTTGGCATGCCGATTGCAGTGCAGGTTGGGCGTGATTTTTTCCCTCCCGGCATCATATCTTAGCTAGCTTGGCTCTCTTTTTAGCCGAGTTGCCTGGAATGTCTTCGCTTCAGTGGCGCTTGGACGCTTTATAAATGCTTCGCGTTCCATATTGATGGGGAGCATAGTTTGCTACAAGGTCTTTTTATGGTTTTATCGGTGGATTGTTTAAACTGTTACACTTGGGAGTTTCCTATTATCATCAATCTACAACCACAACTTCTGACAGTGCCTGGTAAACTCATCCACTTTTCACTGATTTTTTGCAACAATCTTTACCGCCCGTTTTCCCGTGCTCCCACCTGTCGTACCGAGTTTAGAAATCAAGGTAAACAGCATTAGCAAAAACCTCAAACCACTAGAAAGTGAGGTATGTCTCAACGCACACTCCCTGTGCCAGCATCCCGCCAGCGTGGCTGGGAGACAGCGGAAGTAACTCGTTTATGTAATTAGTTTAAAAATTACTAAAGATCAGCCGAGCCCGCAACGGTACTAGTAAACGAGACAATCAACCTACGTACACTCCCCGCCAGACACACGTGTGCGTTGCGTTGTGTAGGGGCAGCAACTGTCTCTCACTCTCTCTCTTTTCCACTTTCTCCTTCGCTCCAACCAGTCCCGCTGAGCGAAGATGGCGACAAAGTATACCGTCACACGGCTTGCCATGATGCTTACACTGATGATTACGTCGTGAAACTTCCATCGGTTGTGGTTTTTCCCCTTGCAGCCCGCGGGGCTAGGAGGTAATCTACGCTTCGGAGGAGCGGGTGTACGTTGATCACTACGGGTTGATTGAGGGTTTTGTTTGGTGGTAGTGGTAGGTAAGTAAAGGCTCTGCTTTAGCCCTGCTGGGAGGCATAAGTTTGTTGCACGTTGTGTGCGTCCTTTGTCGTCCTCGTCATCAGTGGCGGCGGTGTTGCATGATCAAACCACCAATTGAGACAGGGTGATGTCAGGATGAGATGGATGAGGGAATGTTTGAGTGTTACCGCGCGGCTACATGAGGTGAAATATACAGCGAAATGAACTATTTGACAGGTGAAATATCTGACAGATTCAGCTAAAGGGTTGGGGGAGACACAACATCCCCTTTGAAATTATATTAAAAATAATATCTTCTTAAGCAGAATATTCCCTAGTTGGAATAAATTATGAATTGTTGACTCAAAATTGACGAAGTACTCGATATTGAAGTTATTCAGTGGATTTAGTTACGATTTTGTGCACGTTATTTGTTTCCATTGCAAATCAGCTGGTTGGTGTGATGCTTTATCCGTCAGATATTTCGTTCATTATCTGTCAAAAAGTTCATTTCGCTGTATATTTCACCTCATATAGCCTCGCGGTTAAGCGTACAAAAGATTTGAAATTTTATTATCTGCGGTCAGACGATACGGTTAAGCTCAATTAGATCTTATTTTTAGAAGTAGCTTACAGACAGACAGAGAGGTAATATTATATACTGTATGAGGGTTTGAAGTTTGCGACATGTTTGGGCGTGATGTGAGTCATGTTTTTAGAAAAAAAATATTGACATTTACGAAACATTTTGAATATTGTTTAAATAAAACTAATGGCATAAAATGAAAGTACTTTCTATTTTCCAATAGATGGCGCTACAAAAGGCTACTGACGTTTGGTATTAGTAAATCCACTAGTAAGGTTTAAGGATGAACGTTTTGGACCAGGCAATGAAGAATCGAATATCGAACACGAAGAATCCAGGTCTGCAGTGTGAACCTTTTGGTCGTTTTGAATGATTTTCGAATTTGCCATAGCTTCGTACCAACATTTTTGAAACTAATGATTCAAACAATTTTTGCAAAACAGTTTGCTATCATTGCTTATTCTATATATGGATATTAATGATATACATTTTCTGGTTCCGAAACTATGGAATATAACAATAATTTTACGCTGTAAATCTCGTTGTTCGCCGACTCATTCTACTACACAATGAAATACTTTTAACAGCAATTAAAAAGTAACAAAAAATAGACACCTGTACTTTAATTATATTTATCCTCGTGTCCTGTCCCTGTCGTATGTTATTTAAATTTAAATTCATATATTTTCGCTACCTAACTAACAATGTCACGCAACCTAGTGGGAAAAAAAATCCAAATCGAGCCGAGGTCGATCCCATAAATTTCATCACCCGAAAATCACGATCCTCTCAGCTCGGGACAGTTTTATACGTGTTCACCCCGTTTCTCGAACGTTTGAAAGCCGTTGAAGAACCGACCGGCAGGACAACAACAACAGGTACGAAACTGTTGCGGTGAAAGCTATGTACTCTACCCAGTCTTATGTGCCTGCCGTAATGGCGGCATTCAGATGGCACCGGCCGGCAAAATAAACCAACGCGCAACACACAACACATACCGGGGATGATGGGAGAGAGGATCCCCATCAAAATAGGATGCTCTTGGGGGAAATTTACGATTACTCACTCGTTCTCTCTGATTATCTTGCCAAGGAAAGCAGCTATGCTCTCCCATCGGCGTTTGGAGCATTTTTTCCGATGAAAAGGGTTTTTCCTTTCTCACTGGAACAGCTGAGATGTGTTCGGTTGCTCAGTGTTTTTCTTTCTCTCGGGGATTTTCCATCGGGGTTTTCCGATTTTCGTGAGTGTTGTGGCTGTAACGGATGAATTAGAAAAGCGAATGAATTACTGTAACAGTAATGTGTGCTTGTAACCAGGTTTTACGCTGAAGCTTTTGTATTTGTTATGATTTATTACAACAAACAGATATAATACTGAAATTTATTTATGTCATTCATTTTTGGCCATTTGCAACGACTCATCTTAGCGATCAATCTCGCCAAACACGACATCCAGCGTGCCGATAATGGCCACCACATCCGCCAGCATGTGATGCCGTCCAATCTTGTCCAGCGCTGCCAGATGGGCAAACCCGGGCGCCTTAATCTTGCACCGATACGGTTGACTGGACCCGTCCGACACCAGATACACACCGAACTCACCCTTTGGCGCTTCCACCGCCGTGTACGTGGACCCGGGCGGTACCTGATACCCCTGCGTAAACAGCTTAAAGTGATGGATAAGCGCCTCCATCGATTGTTTCATCTCGGTGCGGGACGGTGGCGATATCTTCCCATCGTCCGTCTTAATCTCACCGGTCGGCATCCGATTGAGGCACTGGTCGATAATGCGCAGCGACTGGCGCATCTCCTCAATGCGGCACAGATACCGATCGTAGCAGTCGCCCTTCGTACCAATCGGTACATCGAACTCCATCTGATCGTACGCATCGTACGGTTGCACCTTCCGCAGGTCCCACTTAATACCGGAACCCCGCAGCATGACACCACTGAAGCCATAGTTCAGCGCATCCAGGGCCGTAACGACCCCAATGTTCACCGTCCGCTGCGCCCAGATCCGGTTGGACGTTAGCACATCTTCCACCTCGTCCAACCGTTCGCCGAACCGTACCGCAAAGTCGTAGATATCGTCCAGCAAACCGAGCGGAATGTCTTGCGCGACACCACCCGGCCTAACGTAGGCGGCATGCATGCGCGCTCCCGACACACGCTCGTAAAACTCCATCATTTTTTCCCGCTCCTCAAACAGCCAGAAGAAGGGGGTCAGCGCTCCCACGTCCAGTGCGTGCGTACCGATCGCCATGATGTGGTTGAGGATGCGTGTAATTTCCGCAAACAGCACACGGATGTACTTCGCCCTCGGCGGGATCTCAATGCTGAGCAGCTTTTCCACCGCGAGCGAGTAGCACTGCTCGTTGCACATCATCGAGACGTAGTCGAGCCGGTCGAAGTACGGCAGGGCCTGCACGTACGTCTTGTGCTCGATCAGCTTCTCGGTGCCGCGGTGCAGCAGCCCAATGTGCGGATCCGCACGCATGACCGTTTCGCCGTCCAGCTCCAGCACCAGGCGCAGCACACCGTGGGCAGCCGGATGCTGCGGTCCGAAGTTGATCTTCAGATTGCGCACCTGCTTCTCGACCGGTGCAATCTTGCTGTTCCATGGCGGAAGCTTCCAGCGTGCAGTTACGTGGTCCGGGTACATTACCGGGCCTTTGAATTGTTCGATGAACTGCTCGTCCGGAAACCATTTGCCCGCCGCACGGGCTGGCTGCTGTTGCAATCGGTACGGAGCGGTGACATTTTGCAGCAGCCCACGACCGACTACGTAAACAGTCGATGGTGTTCGCTTTGCTGCGGCGTTTAACACACAGAATGCCATCTTGGTGGTTTGTTTCGTTGCTTTGTCTTCCACTTTTCCGTCCTGAATGTAGGTTTGTAGTACGGTTCATGGAATAAAATCTGCACAACGCACAAGCTTTGGGAATAGGATGCTTCGCAACCCATCCTCGACTACTATTTGACAGCTGTCACTGTGGCGAATGACAGATGTGAACGCACTAGATTTTAAAATATACGTTGACATGGATATTCTTTCAAGATTCTTCAAATCATACATAAAAATTCGAATTACCAAACATTTTTAATTCTTTACACATTTTTGTTATTAATCATTTTATTCAAAATAAACAAAAAAGAAATGAATTTTTCTTTACTCTTCACATCTTCATGCGTGGCATCGATCGTTCCACAGATGGTTTTGGGTTGGGAAAATGAACTCTGGCAACGGTATCTCGCAGGATTCTTGCACACTCGCTCTCGATTTCTCATTCTCTCACTCTCCGTAGAACGGGGCACTCACATTCCTTTACATCGCGGTACATCCTGAAACGAAGGGACAGGATTCGCTTTCGCGTTCGTGTGCAGTTCCGTCGTGACCGTTCAGTCGTGCAGAAGTGTTTGGAAGAGCATCGTCATTGTTGGTTGGTATCGTACACAGTGATTAAGTGAAAGTGATCAAACAAAGTGTGAAATAAGGGGAGCAGATTCTTTATAGTGCAATGACCCAAGATATGAACAACTGGTGTGATATGATTCATACAGTAAATGGGATCCTTCTCGACTAGAAAAGAAGAAATGTTTTTGAAACAATTCGTGTGGAATTTTGATGCACTCACACCCGGTAGTGTAAGAATCGTCTAGATTCCACAAGTGCAAGCCTCGGTGAAAGTGCAACGTAGCTTGACAAAGTACACATGACTGTCGCACACCAGCGGGAGAAGGGTTGTATTGGTGGGCTGCATTTCCATATTTAAGACACTGTGTGCATTGGGTTTGTGCATGATTCCATTTGCATATTCAACTTGCGCTCTTTTTTTTTTTTTGCTCGACTCAAAGTCGGTGGATTTGCAGGGATAATATACTGACCCGATTGTCATTCCCCTATCCTATTTCCTTCTGTTAATCTCCCTTAGTTCATCCCCCCTCACTCGACATACTTCAACAGTGAACCATCCCTTTCCGGAGACAGGGAGTACTTAGCCGTTCTCGCTGTTTCGCTGCCCTCCCCGGTGTTGCCTATTTTCAACCCTCGCTCGTAGCTAACACCGTGGAACCACGGTTTTTGTGTGCATCTTGGGCATTGCCTTTCTTGTTTCAAGTTGACAGCTTCAACCTTTACCATCCTAGCTCCTTGCTGTGACTGTTTCCAGCAGCCACTAGTTCATCTTGTATCCCCCCTCAAAAAAGAAGGGCAAAAAGTAAAGCAAAACGGATCGCCTGACAGAATCAGAGCAGGCATCGTGTAGGTGTGTGTCGTCGTGTGGCATATGACAGCTTCACACAGTCCATGTGTGTGTGTGTGTGTGTGTGTGTGATTGTGTTTGCATGAGTGTGTGTGGTCGTGATCAGTGTGTCAAGTAAAAGCGTGCCCAAGAGTTAACTAAGTGAAGGACGAAGCAGGAAGCGGCTGGGCAGCCACTGGCAGCCGGAGAACAGCATCTCGCCAAGAACTGGCCAGCGAGGGTTGGCAGGTTTTGACATTCAGCTTGACGCAGTGCAAGACGGAAAGAAACACGCCACAGAAACGGTGAGTAAATTTACATTCCATCTCCTCCTCGCTATTCAAGGAGGAAAAGAACTGATTCAGGATGGACAGGCGACTAGGGCGTAGGATACTACTCCATCTAGCCCGGGCAGTGCGTTGTAAACGGGGCAACGGAATATGCTTTTGTGCAACGCGCGAGAACAAGTGTAGTAGTAGTACCGTTGCAGGGCTGTTCGTTTCTTTTCTCGGTATCACCACTTCAAGCCCACTCCAGGCAGTACTGCTGAGGCGAGCAAAAGTTTTCCCCTCTTCCATTGCATGGCCTACTGCGGCGTGGAAGGTGGAAGAAAAAGTCAAGCGACTCAAAGACAAGATGCACATATGCACATAAAAGGAATGGGTTTCGCCTTTCGTTCGCTTTGGCAACCGTAGGCATCGTTGTTTTTTGCTGCAATTTCAAACGAAGAGCCTTGCAGTGACAGTGAATGAGGGCTCACAACCATCCGGTGTGGGTGTTTTTCATGTAAAGGGTGTGCCGGTGTGTGTCTGGTTGTAATCATGCTCGCGAATGTAGACATGGTTTTTATCTGGCTGGCAGTATCCCGTGAGGTTTAGAAGAAAGAAATGCCTCTCCATATTCGTTGCATCGTGTAGGAATAAAGGTGTGCGGTGTGAGGTGTGCGAGCTACGCTGATGCGTCTTGGTAGATAGAAAGAAAACAAGCGTGGACCCCTTGAAGCTCAACCCCACGATCAAGCAGCATCCGGCTGATGAACGCCGGCATCGTCGGCGGTGCTTTCGATCATAACGGTGGGAGGCACCGACGACTGTCGGCACAGAACCCGTTGTTTGTAATCATAATAATGGATATTATTGTGCGAGCATATGGGCCTGTGCGGAAGGGTAGGTGGAAGGAGGAGGTGCTGCTGATAGGACAGGGAAAACCTCCAGTTATCTGGCTTCATTTTGCCCTGCCTTTTGGACACAAAGCGACGGCTCAGACGGGCTCAGACGGGATGGGCACGCTTTCGAGAGGATTTTTCGTCAAGTTTGGTTCCTGTGTGTGTGTGTTAGTGCAGGGCAGCCACGAGCAGAGAAAGGGGGAAAATTCACCCAACTCTTAGCCGAAGTGGACGATAAGGACAAATCCTTTCACCAGACAGGCACCGATAGCGGCCGCTCGGGCACGTGCACATCCTTGCGCGTGGAAAAATGACGATGAATTAAAACCAGCAGCAAAACTACGGGGTGAACACTTGGGGTAGGAAAAATCACGCTCAGGCGAGAGGCTACGTGCATGGGTTACGTGCATTGCGGTGAAGCATCGCCGCTGCTTGCTTACGGAAGCGATTTTGTCTTGCAGGAGAATACTCCATTCTTTTCCCCGTAAGGGAGCGATGCTATAATGGTCTGTGATTTGGTGTGCATAGGTGTTGAGACGTTTTTTTTTTTGCTGCAAACAATTCGAATGGCAAATGCAAACAAAACAGAGGCTAAAGAGGTGCATTCAGGCTGCAGTGGATGTGTTG
>AXCO02009542.1:0-12137 GCA_000473525.2 Anopheles melas
GGGGGGGGGGGGGTAGGATTTTTCTTGTTCATTTATTTTCCACTCCAGTACCGTTTAAGAGCTCTCGAGATGTTGTACACCCTCGCGCGAGGGGATGAGATGATGTGGAGGCGAAAGCGGCGATCAACCGATGGCGGATTGATGATGGATAACTGTTGCTTGAGATGGATAACACACCGCTGCTATAGCCAATGGGTTTGTTTTAAGCTGGTGTTTTTGTGTGTGAGTGGCAAAACATTTTTGGGACATCTTTTCGCCAAGGAATAGCGGCTACTCGGAGCTCCAAGACACACAATGGCAGCGTCATTGCGAAGAACAAAACTGTTCAATATCTCCCAAAAAACGCCGCTAGAGTTGGTGTACTCCGTTTCTAGCCCATCCCAATCGGTACTTATGCTGTCGTTAGGAAGCGTGGAATGTACCCCTTCGATTGGCCTGCAACGAGCCGGCACGGACTTGCTGACGGGCACGGATTACAACGCGCGGGTAAGCGTTACCGTGTGATGGGTAGGCTTTTCGCGGACGTTCTTCCCGAGATGCCGGCAGCGGCATCCCCGGCATGGTGATTAGTTGCTGGACAGTTTGGAGGAGTTTGGGTTTTCTGCAAAAATTTGCCCGCCTAACGGCACTTTCGCGCGATCGCGCTTGCTGCATTAGAAGTGGTTTACGGTGCCGACACGGAAGACGCCGATGAGTGATAGCGCCTAATGATATAACACCGTCACACACACATAAACACAGCCACTCACACTAAGGGACCAAGCGCCGAACGGGGTTAAAGGGACTATTAGCGTGTCGGACGGTTTTTTCTTCTTTTTGCTGGAAGCTTTACAGACATGTTTAGAGAGAAAGAGAGAGAGGATGGGGACCCATAACAACACAGCAAATAAAAAGCAAGAATTCCTTTCTACAGTCTTCATCGGTAGAATCGGTCGTTGTAATATGTTCGTGTGCTCCACCGAAAGCCACGTGAAATGACTGAAGTACGATGTCTGCCTTCTTTCCCCCCCACCCCCTACGCTTTTGTACTTGAGCTCTCAGCCCCCCCCCCCCCTTCGGGACATACCCGAGACTCCAGTGGTGGGGTTTCGGGTGTCTCTCCCTCTTCCCGCCCAGTTTCGCGCGTAGGTCAGGTCTTTCAAAACAGCAATTTCAATCGCTACAAATCGTGAGCATTAAATTCTTTCCGCACGTGTTTTGGAGCTCGTTCCGCACCGTGCTACGGCCGTCGGCGGGGTCGCGGAGAAGAAAGCCCACACCTCACCGACCCTCCCAACATGGGACATGGATTAGTTAGATTGATTCCGAATTGAATCGTTGGCCACGCCAGGTGGGAGGGCCGGGCACGTTTGCCGGGCTTTCAGAGTGAAGTGGCCCTTCCAGGAACGCCGAGCGACGGCGGGCTGGCTGAGCTGTTGTCGCTAGCGAGACGAAAGAGGACGAGGAAACGCTAAAAAAAACAGCTCGCTCGGAAGGGTAATTAATAGATCGAGATCAAAGTCGTGGCCCTTTTGCTGAAATCCGGACACCCGGCAGCCTTCATGGAAACCACCCGGTGAAGGAAGAATGTTTTGGTCAGCAGCCGGGTGGCAAGTGATCCGACGGTACACGATCGCTTGAAGGCTTAATTGCTGCCGACGAAAGGTTGGAATTTGTCGCATTGCTGTCGTGGTGCTTGGAAGTGGGGAGAGCGCCCTGTTAGGTGAAGGTAATTGCGAATTGGTTCCGCGAAGTTCTACTTCCTGCGATGGTGCCACTTTTGATGGCGACAGAGAGAAGGAGGAGAGCGCAGCTCAATGGTAGACGCGCTCTGAGGTGACATGTTTGCTTTAATTAGTTCGTACTGATTTGGAATGCAGCTGAATGCACTGTTGCGCGGATTGGGATGTGACGGAGGCGCGGTGAGCCTTTTGCCATGAAACAGTGACGAGATGTTATACTAGCGCGGAACAAATTGCAATATTAATGAGGAGTTGGGGAGAAGCATGAATGTTCAGGGAAATACTCTTAACTGCAATATCAATTCACACTACTAAAGTGATTATTAATATTGATGGAAATTTGTTTCGCGAATGTCATTCAAATCTGTTTTGTCTTGATTAAATTTCGTGAAAAAAATAATGGATTGTAAAAATTCAATTCTTGTTTTGGAATATGTTTGTACATCTTTTTTTTTTGTGCTAATTTTGCATGTCCTTTTATTTACTGTTTCATTTGACACACTATTTTTTGTTATTTTTTGTTTTGTTGTGTGTTTTCGCGTGTTTGTTTTATTTATTGATTTGGTTTGTACCTCCTTTGGTCATTCTGGATTTTTATTGCTTATTTATTTATTTTAGTTTTTGTTTTTCTCTATTTTTTACTTGTTGTTTGTTCTCTTGATTCATTTTTTAGTTTAATATTTTTTGCTGTTTTATTGTATTTTTTGTATTTATCTGTATTTTTTGTACTTTTCTTTCCTTGTGTCCATTGAGTCCTTCTGATTTTATTTACAACGGTTTTTTTTAATAAATCAATAGTTCTTTTATATTTAATTATTTTAAAATTATATCCTTCTTTTGACTTGTACGCAAGGCTCATTTACATTGTTTGCAATATGCTGTTTAAGCAAATATGTTGATTTAACAAATTAAATGTTTTTTTTACTTCAGCACATTTGATTTAACATTTACTTTTTATTTGCTTTTTTTAGTGTACGATGTAGAGCTTACTAAGCAAACATTTTTGTTTTTCTTCAAAATGTCAAATAAACAATAATTATTCAAATTCCCTGCAATCGATGGTTCAAAGTGAGAAGTTTCACTGTAGCAGATACAATTATTCCCACACTTTCTGCTTCTATTAGCACTTCCCTGTCCTGTCCTACATCTGTCTCATCCCCCACTGCCATACAAAGTGAGTCAAGATTGTGTGTTGGCAAAACATTCTACCTACCCTTTCGATGACCGACTTTTGTGCTCCGTGCCTTTTCATACTTTCTCCCAGTTAGGTACGGGGAGAATTTCGCTCACTCCACTCCACGCGCGTTAGAAGCATCGCAAAAGGGCCAATGGGCCCTTTTCCCGTTCGATCGAATGCGATCGGATGCACTGGCCGGCCGCGTCACACGATAAGCGATAAATATGTATAAACCTGTGCACCATTCACTTCGATTGTGCGATTCAAACCATCCCGAGCCGGGCGCGGATGATGATGATGATGATTGGTGGTTTGGTTTGAGCCGGGTGAAGCCGTGGTCCAGATCACTCGCGCTGCAGTACTTTCACCTGCAGCGAGAGAGAGAGAGGGAGCGAATGAAGTGTAATGAATGGGCCACACCTCGCGTGGCAGGAAGTGCACGGTGGTTTGTTTTTATTGACCCGGACACTGGCTGGCGCTTTCATTGCAACGGCGGGGGCACCGGGCAATTAAACAGTTGCGCGTTCGAGAAGGTGGCTATCATTGGCGCGTCATCGCACGCGTGGCTTTCCGGCTGTCAGGCAAAACAGTGTGCAGCTAGATGGATGGAGATTCGTTTGCTAATGAAGATGAGCTTAAATCAGAGACAGTCAGAGGGTTTCGGCTTTTTCGGGTGGCCCAGCAAGCTTCATAAAGGCAGCGTCCGGTAGAAATTATTTATGGCAATCGTTATTCATTGCCTTCACCGTTGTCCAGTGCTCATTGATATTCACGCTCGCGATGGGCAAACGGAATGAATATTTATGTTATTCATATTCATAGCCCCGCTGCTGCAGATTTGGGATGCAACGAACTCAATCGGTTCGTCGCGGCACTCGGTTCAATCGTAAATGGACACTGGTTCGCATTCGGGTGTTCTGTACGACGCACTTGGACCGGCATTTCCATGAAAGAGAACCTAGTCGATCTATGAACCTTTTTCCACGACTGATGATGCCATTCTGGGCACGTACACTGCTTCGGTGGTGCACTTCAGTGGCCCACCGAAACAGGCCCGTAGAATCGTTGGCCAACAAATAGGAAGGGCGCAAGTGTGCATTAGCGGGCAAACCACAACCGAATGAAGCCGAACAACACGGCCACGACACGACGCGACTGTTCAATTAATTGGTGGCTTTCCGTTCGTGCGGGAGGGAATGTGATTTAGAATATGCTCCCGTGTTCGATGTTCGGTGTGGTTAATGGTAATGACATTTCTAATTACTAATTACCACATCGGTAGCAGGTAAAAGATGCCTGTGGCCTGACATGGGAAAAGGGGGGGGAGGGCCCGTTTGGAGAGTCTTAAAGGATAAAGTTTTTGATCGTGAACGGCTCCCAAAAAGCACGGGTTCGCTCGGGACGCATTAGGAGCTCCGGCACAACTTTACGAACATCTGCACATCGTGTTCCTGGTGGAAGTGGTGGTAAATTGAAAATGGAAAGCTTTGAGCAAATCGATGTACCGATTGCAGATGCTGCTGATAATGATGATGATGATAAAGAGGCTTCATTTGGAGGAAGCTTTGGAAGTGAAGAGGACGCAATTGAAGACTTCAGGGGTTGGAACGTAAAGTCGAGAACGTTCTACCCACAAGGCGGATCAAGTGTCGCCTAATCCTATTAGCCAACCCCGTTTGCCTCAGCCCTGTCGATCGATTGTGAACGGCCGAGAGGGTAATTAAGCGGTCGCGTACGGTGGATGGGTAGAAAAGTTTTGCTTTCACGGAGAAATATCTAACTCCAAACATTGTTGCGTGGTGTAATATTGTCCCACAGCGATAGCGATTCGCTTGTGAAGCAACCGGTATCGGTAATGGCGTGTTAATGGACGCTTTTCGACCCGAAGGCGCATGCTGTTGCCTATTGCTGAGACTCTCACGCAATGTGTGCGGCCGCACAGGGGGAAAGTTCTAGCCATTTCTGGCCGAACAAACCCAAATTTCTATCCAGTTTGCTGCGTTCGCAGCACGCCTGTCAGCACGCCCTGTCAGACACAGTTTTTGATATTCAAAATGTTGCAAGCAAGCTTTTCGCCATCCAGCACCGGATCGAGTGACAGAATATTGTTTTGACAGTTAGTGGGAAAAGTTCCGAAGCCCAAAGCCTGCGAAACCCAAAGCCCGAAATATACCGAAAAGGGTAACGGGACGAAAGTAAGTAAAAAGTTTATAATTCAGAATTTTGGTTTTATTAGGTCCGTTTTTTTTGGTCTTCGTGTTTTGTTAATGTTCGGTTAAACATTAGTTTGGGAAACCATTCTGCTAGCACGCTCTGTACCGGTTTTTTACCTGCCTTTTGTGACTCAGCGGGTGGGTTTTGGTTGTAGTTTAGCAGTTTTATTAAGCAAAACTCGATTCGTTTACAACTTTGTACACCGACCGAACGGTGTACATATGTTCACGATCAGCACGGTAGCTTGTGCTGGTTTCGCTCGCTTCGTTTGCTAGTGTTTTTGTTTACCCATTTGGACCCGGAGGACTGTAACTACCACAGCGGCAAAGCGTCATTAATCGATTCGCAGTACGGCATGACGATTAAGTACGTCGCTTCCGTAAATGGCGCTGCAGCCATTGGATTGGAAGCACCGTTCCCTTTAGCTAACCCTTTGCGAGAGGGAGATGGGAGCTTAAGGGAAAGCAAAAAGGGGAAAACAAAATGCATACAGTAAAACGTGCAACTCACAACTCGTGTCGGAACTTTGTCGCGGGCAGACTTCTATGGCTCAGCCTAGTTGGAGGAAACTTCTCCGTTTAGCGACTTTCCTGTAGCTTGAAATGGTTTGCAGCCATGGTGTGTGCCTAAAGGGACAAAGAGCTACAATTGTCGCAGCTGCATAATGCACCGCCGTAAGTGGTTGTTCAAAGGACAGCTCACCCTCGTCATCATCATCATGAGCAACAGTGAGTCATACAACACTGCGCCTTTGCCAATGAATTGTTCTTCTCCCCTCCCTCAGTCACTTCTAAGGGCTTGTGTAGGAGTTTGTCTAGAGAATGTGCTCAAACACATTCCACCGTATCGAGTTGAAAAAAAAAAACGAACCGCCTGAGAGGAATATCCCTATCACCGCTCGAAGAATGCAACCATTCCAGAAGGCAAATGGCACGCTCGGCTGTAAAGAATTCAACCTGCTCTAGTAGTGTATCGAAAGTAGATTGCGTCCCATCGGCAACAGATCAAATGTCGGGGCGGAAAACACTTTGAAATTCCTGAAGCCTTGGCACAGCTTCCTCTCCTAGCCGGCGGTACACACACACACACACACACACACACACACTTGGGCTGTGTGACACCCGGAGCGCATCGGAAGCTGATGGAGCGTAGAATCGATTGCCTTTCCGTATGATCTGTTGTAGCCGCTGTTCGGTGTGTGCTACGGTGGGCTTCACTTTCGCTACTGTGCCAAGAATGTGCCTGTGCTTGTTGTGACTCAACACCTTCCCTCCCACCCCCAGTCTGCCCACCACTCAGGTAGCACTGAAGAAATGAAGCAGAAGAAAGCAGATAATGCCACTCCCGCCCCGGGGACTGGGGGAATCGGGGATCATCGGGGAGTACGCACCGCGGTGTACGGATGCGCATCCCAACGGGCACGCCTGGGAGGTGATGATGGGAAGTTTATTGAGCCCATTTGTGGAGCTGACGGAGCGTTACGGTGGTGTCGGAAATTGGTGATTTGCAACTTTCCAGCGGGAGGGAGTGAGAATGCCTTGCCGGAATGCCTTCAAGGTTAACAGGCAGCTCAGGAACGACGGATGGAGCATCAAAAGCATACTTCAATTATAAGCCGATCGATTGAGCGTCTGCATTCCGTCGAGGTGTGGGTAAAAAATTGGGAAGGTAATTTTATGAAAGGGTTGTGCAGTAAAGTAAATCTTGTGTAATAAACACTGCGATTATTTAAATAAATCAACACGGACACATTTTTTTAAATAGGGACAAGCAGCATTATAAGCTATTCTTTGGGGTACATTTGTTAGTGTCTGTTACTTTGCTACTAAGTTTCATCATATTAAGGTATTTTGGTTGTTATTGAGCTACACATATTAATAATATGATCACTTTTTACAAGCAAACACTAGTAAATTTGATTACATTTACATTCTTTTCCCGAAATACACTAGTGAGACATTATTGAGGAATCTTGTTTAGTTTTATTTTTATAAATATGGTCTTCTTTCCAAATGTTTCTTCATTTTTTTGGCTAAATTCTTGTTAACTAGAACGATCAGGTTGGTGATAAAGAAAACCAGGTTGATTATTCATTAACCTAAACATATATTCTTGCTTACCTGTGTTACAGGATTTATCATATGACCTAAGGAAGTTGGTATACTTTACGCACTCTGTGTTACATTAAGTGATACATTTATGACTTGTTTGTTATTGGAATTATGATGATATGACACATGGTGTCTAGACATTGGGTTAAAAGTGTCTGAACTGCTAAACACTGCTCTTAACTTACAGATATTGGTATATTTTCATGAATTTTTGAAGGTAATTAGAAAAAAATATTGTTAAAAAATGTTGTTTAGCAAAGTAATTATGGGCATTTAATTACATAATATTAAAATGGAGTTAAATAAATAATTATACTCAATAATTTTAAGAATTTGAAATGATTTTAAACTGTAGAGACATGTACAGTATAATAATTGAAACAATAATTTAGTCTAGCAATAATACATAAATAATTTTATACTTTTTATCTCTGCAGGGAAAAATATACGAATATTGAGGAATATTTGTTGATAAGATTACTGTTTAGCCCTGCTAAAACAAGTGTCTGATCATTTTTTGAGCACAGAAGTGTTCCTAAAGTTTTATCACGCACTTTATAATCTATTAACTATATTTCAAATAGGAGTGGTTTATATTTACTTGCATGAGTTTATTATGTGTACATCGTCGTGCAATTAATATTATATTTATATCGCTTTCGCATGAACCACCAACTAGAACGCGCCCGATTTTGGCATCCCCGGTCTCAAAATTAAAGAGCACATCTGCCATAAATTCACCCAATTTCGCCCGAATAGATCGTGTCAACTAGGTCGTCCCGCCCTTTCCACCAGATGCAAACAATAATTCGCAACTGTGTCGAAAAAAAAAATTCTGCAAAGAATCGCATCAAAACAAAAAAAAAAAAAATCAGCTGCTGTTTTCCCAACCAACCGATCCTTCCCGATCCTTGGGCTGACTTGCTGGCTTCACTTCCGCTACGGAATCGGCGGATCGTGTGCTCACCTGGTCCCCTGGCCAATGCCTATAAAAGTCGTTAGCTAGAGCTCCACCCCTCTACCTTTTGTGTTTGGCCACAAACCCGTATGCCACCGTTGAACCAAATGGAAAGGGAAGAATGGGAGAAAGCGATACGTTGAAACTAAAGAGAAGGAGAGAGAGAGAGAGAAACGGAGAAGGAAAGAAATCATGCAGCACGAAACGCACCGAGATTAATATCGAGTTTTTAGAACCATGTCCTTTCCATACCCACACACACACACACACACACATACGAAGGGAACAAATGCTTGGTTTTCCAGTACTGTATGGGTTGGTATTGTTGCGTCCCTTGCGTAATTAAATCGCGGCTGTGTTGTGCGACCCTACGGCAGCTAGGACCCTTTGCCCAACATTGAGCGTTGCGTGCTTGCGCAAGCGAAATGGGAAATACGTTACAATCAGTAGCATTGATTCACATACATACACACACACATACACGCATAATGTCCTTGCAGTTGCGCTACGGACGCATTTCGTCCCTGTGCCCATCCCT
Organism: Anopheles melas; assembly: GCA_000473525.2. Taxonomy (NCBI): domain Eukaryota; kingdom Metazoa; phylum Arthropoda; class Insecta; order Diptera; family Culicidae; genus Anopheles; species Anopheles melas. Next base: position 8,720 of record AXCO02009542.1, read on the forward strand.
TGTCAGAGTGGGGGAAAGCGGGTTGCAGCAACATCTGCTCGTCTCGGGCGCGTCGGCCGTTAGGACGCACACAGGCAGCTTGCATTTGCAAGGACGCGCCGGTACCGGTCCAGATATCGCACCAAACGGCACACCCGAGCGTCATCATCGGTGGGCGAGAGGTTTGAGCAGTGAAATTTTAGTCCCGATTTTTCACCGGTCCCAAACGGAAGCACAATTTGCGGGAGAGTGTGTGTTGTTCCAGGAAAAAAAAAACAAAAAAAGGTGAACCACAATCTTATCAGAGTAAACCGGTTGCTAGTACAGTTTGGGTGTCGTTTCTTGGCGCAAAATTATGCGTTTGCGCAAAATTTATACGCGACAGGGATAGCCAGTGTTTGCTTGGATGGTAAATTCCTGATCTAGGAGCACGTGTCGTGTGCTAAAAGTGATGCTAATTTGTGGGGGGAGAATGCTCCGAGATGCACCTAACGCTGCTTTGCATAATCTTATCCAAGCGCCTTATGCAAGCGTGAAATACTGTTTGAAAATTAAACCCTAAAAATGGTGTGCTTGTTCGTGGGAAGTCCAAACGGAAGTGGTCCAAGTGCTGGAATGTTTGCCGTTGCAAAACGGGCGGACTGCTGCTGCTCCTTGTGCGACCGAGTTGATTACATCGGTCGAGCGTTCGTTTCGAGAGTCGTCGTCGTGTGGTGGTGGTTGTTCTGGATAAATTATTTCCATTGTAAGCAACGACTTGCATCGCGAACATGTGGCGCGAGCTCCCGCAAGATCGACACTCGACATGTTCTCGGAGGAGTGCAATGTAAACACACACACACACGCACGCGCGCGCGCACACACACACACACACGGAGAGCCACCCGGATGGTGAGGGTTTTTGGAGTGGTTTAGCACACCGCGGAATTTGTGTTTGCCTTCCCAGTGTTTGCCCATCCCAAGGTGTGCCGATTCTGTTTTCGTCCGTTGTTTGCTGGGAGGCGTTGATCTGTTTGCGCTACGGAATACCGCTGGATACAGTGCCGTCTGCAGCGGCTGGAAGTGGTTGAAGGATTGAAATTAAATTAATCTTACCTACTACTGGGCTATACTACTTACTTGGATCAGTTTGCCGTTGTAATTATTGATGAGAGCGAGCTCGAAGAGCTAGAAGGGAACGCTGCACCTTTTGCCTTCAAGTTACCGTTGCCGTTACTTCCCAGTTCTAATCCGTTGGTTCTCGCTTTTCTTCTTTGGCTGGTACAATTTCGTTACAGATGTCACGTTCCAACTTTGCGCGCTCGCAAAGCAAAGTTTGGTTCGGCAATGAACCCGAGCCCTGTGGTCCGTACGGCGGCGGCTTCCGGCCGTACGGCGGCTACGCTCCGTACAGTGGCCCAATGTCGCAGCCGACCTACCCGATCTTTCACGAGCTCGAGGAGGAGGACGAGCTGATCGAGGAGCAGCAGACGAATGCGAAAGGTTCGCCCGGTGCGAACAGCTGGGCCGAAACGGACCGCCAGGGCAGTCCCGCCAGTCACAAAAGTCAAGTAAGTGCCGTGGGTGTGTGTTACCTTTCAATGCCATTTTCTGATGATTTTCTTACAATATTTTTGTTCTTGTGCACTCACAGGACTCGGGGTTTTCGGACACGGAAACGTCCCTGCACGCGGGCAGCGGTCTGGCAAAGCGGCAGGGGGCAAACATTAACGACAGTGTCCAGTTGGCGGCGGCTGCTGGGACAATCAGCGACAAGCTAACACCAAAGAGAAGCATCAACGAGGAACTGTTTGCCCGGTCACCGTCCCTCAACAGTAGTGCGCCGACACCACCAACAGTCATCCGGAGGCCTGTACCGGGCGGCCCGGTAGGTGAGTCGGTCACTGTCGGTCGCCGACTATCGTACAGCGAGCCCGCGGAGCATGCGAACGGTTCCGAAAGTCCGCGCAATGTGTCACTCAAGCGTGGCCGCGTCATTACGAAGAACAGTCGCGTGAAGCGCAATCTCAGCGAGCAGTTAAGCAACTCGAGCGAGGAGATGATCTCACTGGACAGCAGTGAGCTGTCCAATATTCTCAACCGAACGATGGTGGAGGGGGAAGAGGGGACGATACCGGAACCAGTGCCAGAAGCGGATGCCAATAATAATGCCATCAAGGGTGAGACGACGGCAGTGGAGCTTCCAACGTACTCGGAACTATATCCGACCCGAGGAACTTCCACACCCATCCGAGGCCAGTCGAAGCTGTACCGATCGTTACCAATCTCACCGACGCGTCGGACTCCGACATCGGTCCGCCCGGTCGTTGCACCCTCGGGGACGGACAACTACTACGACGAACCGAACAATACGACCACCTCGAGCAGCTGCAGCGAACGCGCCCTGTCCTACACGATCTACGACAACCCGCTGCTGAATGGGCACCAACCGGCGGTGCAGGGTTGGCTGGATGGGTTGCGGTTTTCCTGCCAGAACGAGGTGATGTCGATACTGCAGACCAAATCGATCGCAACGGAGGCGGGACGATCGTTGAAGCTAACCTCGACGGTGGCGGTGAAGATATTGCGCCATCTCCAGGGGAAGGTATCCACGCTGCAGGGTGAGTTCGAGCGGGTCGAGAAACTGTTCGCCGCCATCCGGAAGTATCACACGGCGCAGAAGGCCGAAGACCAGTCAGATGATGAGGAAGATGAGAAGGAGATCTACCAGAAGGTGGCCCCGTTTGTGCACGGGCTGGCGACCGATCTCGATGCGTTCGTGCGCAAACAGCAAGCGACAGACTACTTCGGCCGCGAAGCATCGGAACGGGACGATCGGCGGAAGTTTGCCGAGAATGCAAGGGCACTGGCGGACATGCTGGGAGATCTCCGGGCGGCCGCATCTAGCAGCGACACCTTCGACTATCGCTCCGTTGAGGAGGAAATTCAAATCGTAAAGCGCTACTTCCTCATCACGGTGCGCTTGATCTTCAAGAATCTGGTGCGCGTGATCGTGGACGCGGTCGAGGGTGCACGCTGCGAGCTGATGCTGCGCTCGAACCTCAGCTACGTGGCGACCCTCTCCAACCTGGACTACGGTGGGCTGGCCTCGCTGAACGATGCGTTCATCGCGAACGGTACGGTGCGGGTGTTGCTGCTCGTCTGCGTCGAGTCGAAGCTGTCGTCCGTCCGGGCGCTGGCGCTGCGTGCGTTGGCAACCGTCTGCTCGACGACGGAAACGATCCGCCAGCTGGAGCGAGCGGACGGGCTGGAGGTGCTGCGCGACATCCTGGCGGGGGCGGAGGGCGATGATGGCCGGTCCGAGCCGGAGCTGCGGGAGGCTGTCTCGGTGCTGACGCAAATTACCGCCCCCTGGCACGGGGAGGACCATCGGCTCGAGGGGCTGAAGCAGTACGTGCACGGCATCGTCGAGGCAATCACTGGTAAGGGAATGGTTTTT
>AXCO02009543.1:0-12127 GCA_000473525.2 Anopheles melas
ACACACACGTGTGTCATGGTCGAGTGCGAGTCGAAAGTGATGATAGAATTCTTAGAGTGTTTAGCATGACCCTAGAAGCACTGCTAGACCCGCGGTTCTAGTCTGACCAAATGCTCGAAGGACAGATGCATCGAGACCTTGAACTTAAAGTCCATCTTTTCGTACGGTATGTCGGTGGTGAGCCGATAGTTTTTCAGTATCTGTGACAGAATAATCTTCAGGCTCATCATTGCGTAGCGGCTACCTATGCAGCCGCGTGGACCGCCACTGAACGGCAGGTAGGCGTACGGGTGCCTTGCCTTGACGCGTTCCGGCAGGAAGTGGTCCGGATCGAACTTGTCCGCGTTCGGGCCCCAGAACTCTTTCTGACGGTGCAGCGCAAACACGTTCAGCAGCAGGATGAATCCTTTCGGGATGACGTACTCATCCAGCTGGATTGTGCCGATCGTTTTGCGCCCGTACACGGCCGCCACCGGGCAGAGCCGCTGCGATTCCTTGATCACGCGCTCCAGATATTCCATCTGCTTCAGTGTTTCGTGCGTGTACTCGACGTCATCGGCCAGCAGCTCGCAAATCTCGGCCGCCGCTCGGTCCTGTATCTCGGGATGCATGGCCAGTAGCAGGCAGGCGTGTGCTGCCTGGGTGGCAGATGTTTCATTGCCCTGCAAAATCGATAAAACAAACGAAAAGTAACCAAACACAACCATTAGACACAGGGTCAAGACAAATGGGAAAACACTTTGTCGTACCGCTGCAATCATGGTGTAGATGTGATCGGTAATCTCCTCGTGCGTAAACGGTTTACCATCGTTCGGTATGGTTAGCAGCTGGTCGACAAAGATCTGGGGCTTCTTGTAGCTCAGCATATCGTCTTCTTCGTCGGCGAAGACGACGTTGCCGTTTTCGTCGGCCGTCATGCTGTTGTTATTGCTGTCGACCGCATTGCGCAGCTTCTCCTCAAACTTGGCACGCTTCTCGCGAATTACCTGTGGGATTTCGAATGGTAGTGTTTCCCAATTCTTATTATAAGCATTTTTTCTAGATAAATCGAGGGAGGAGAAAATCGCTGGCGAGTTTTACCTTGTCCGTAAAAGCGTAGCATATCTTGCGGGCGTCCATTTCCGCTTTGTAGAAGCGGGTGTTCCTGTACACAATGTCGGGGTAGAGATTTGCGTTGAACATACGAAGGCCTACATTGTGAAGGATACTGTGGAGGGAAAACCGGATGCCAACGAAAACTGGTAAGTTGATTGAACTGGGGTAAGGTTGATAGAAAACAGCAAACACCATGTGTTTGTTTCTTATCTATCAAGTTTGGTACTATTCTACTTTACTATTTTCTCTTCAGCCTTCATGTACCTTACTGCTCTTGGACGGTTCTCGAAACTACAACACATATGTCAAGATATAACGAATACGTTGCTAAAAATAACATATTCTTAACAAAAAGACTTTGCTATAAATACACATTAATAAATAAATAAATAAAATGAATGATACAATTGAATAGCAAGCTAATCTTTGACTCATAGCTACGATGTGCTGAACAATTCTTGTAAGCAAACAACTGTTGCAATGCAAATGTTAAAAAAAATAAAATCATACGTAATAGATCAACTAGATTCAACGAAGGTGAATTCATTTAACTTGGCACTAGTCGCTTTGATTGCGTAGTATTCTTTCTAAAACTCACTGCTGAGTGGAATAACACTAATGCTAATAGGACGGTCATAAATTGTTTCAATTCAAACTGTATCGAGATCGCTATCTTCACCGAAAACAATGGTACTCGCATCCATTCCCTTTCACTAAATACGTTAGCTTTTCAATGCACCTCGAGGTGTTGTTTGAAGTGGTATATAAAACAAAAAAAACTAACTGTGTTTACTTACATTTCCAGCCCTTCGATAAACTCTTGCTTGCCTTCCCGTTCCAGCACCTTCCCGCCGAGTGAAGTGCGACAGATCATTTCCAGCGTACAGGGCGAGGTGAACTCGAGCACGTTGATCGGTTTTTCGTCCCCAGCGTGCTTCTCCATGTTGGCGATCATTTTCGCCACACAGTCGGTGAAGATCGGTATGAAGCTGTTCAGGATGCGCGTGTTGAACGTGGGATTCAGTGCCTTCCGATGCACGCGCCATTCGTCGTCTGTTGGAGGAATGGTTTTAGAGTTGTGTTAATGGTGAAGGATTGCAATAATCATCCACAAAGTAGCTGTGCAGCAACACTTTATCTCACGCCAACTGTCATAAAATGTTTTACTGCAAATGAAAATCCAGTCCAGCGATGCAGTTTTCCTTGCAAGAACTCCATCATACGACGGTGAATTACGGTTCACGTGATTGGCCGTAGCAATAAAATCAATCGCCAAATGCTGCTAGCCTTCATTTCCTTTCACAAACCTATACGAACTAGTTTGGTGAGTTAAGCTGTTGTGACATTTTTTTACTATGAGTTGTTGGTAAAGGAAGATTATGCTTGATTTGTACGCAGCTAAATGTAGATTGATGCGTAGCAATACGCTTCACATTTAGTTGATTCTACTTATTTGGCGCAATAAAACCGTAGTCGGTCGAAGGTCATTGAAGCCAGCTACTAATGGACTTGGCAAGCTACGACATATTGGGTTCACTCATAGCAGGATAGTCAGTTTTACGCTCGGTTAATTCAAGATTTGAACTCATAATGAGCATATAAAGTAATGAGCATAAAGTAACTACTACACGACCATTCCACGGTATCAGTTCATAAAGTTGGCTAGAATGGTTTAGTAGCCCCTATGTCACCCCAAAGGATGTTACAATCAGGTTAACAAAGCAAAAGTTAAAGCCAAGCATTGGCAAAAACTTGTTTTTGACGAACATTGACGGCTTCGATAAATGGTGCAAACCTCATTCTCTACATACGTAACAGCAGTGCGTAAGTGCTCCTTGATAGCGTTGATAATCCGTGTCAGAAACTGGATTTCAGCTATTTGTCAGAGATGGGCAGTGCGGTAGATTGTGTAAAAAAACTGGATTGATTCCCCAGCACTGTTTTATGGTGGTGTATGGTGAAAGTGTACTTTTTATGGGACGGTCCCGTAGTACAGTCGAGAACTCGAACGTCTTAACAACATGCCCGTCATGGATTCAAATCTCCTATGGACAGTGACCGCCATACGTGGGAATGCACTGCTATGGGTAATTAAAAAGTCACATTTAGCCTATCCCTAAAGTGGTACAGGCAGGCCTTGACCGAAAATGGTTGTTGTGTGAAGAAAAATTAGATTATTTTTATACTATCGTTCGGTTTTACGCAGTTGAATTGAGTTCTTCGAAATGAGTAAGATTCAAAAGTGACTAATTAATATATCGTTTGCTAAAATGTACATAAATATACAGGTATATGTAACATGTTACGTAACATGTTTCGTATGATTACGTGTGAATTGATCATATTTTGACAATATTTTGATGTAATAGATATTTTTATCGGTCTAGTGGGAGGTCGGTCTAGTGGTACAGTCGTCAACTCATACGACGTAACAACATGCCCGTCATGGGTTCAAGTCCTGAATAGACCGCGTCCCCATACGTAGGACTGATTATCCTACTATGGTAACAATAAGTCACTGAAAGCCAAGCTCACTTCACTAAGTGGGTACAGGCAGGCCTTGACCGACAGCGGTTGTTGTGCCAAAGAAGAAGAAGAAGAATATATTTTTATATATTAGATATAGACACAAGATATTTTGACATAATTTACTTTAATTTTCCTTGATGAAGAGTGTATACATTAAGATGAGTAGCTTTTTATTTATCTTCATTGAAAATCACTTCAACCAATACGGCCTTCTTGGACCGTTCCTCCTGGATTCCATTTTCATGTAATCATTTTTGTGCTAGGTAGTCCAATGTAAGTATTTACACTCGAATAAACGGACCTATTTGGAACCAACAAATAATAATGGTTTGAAATGCACAAATTAAATGGTTGAAATTTAGATTAAAAGATCTAAGCGATAATTTTTTCAACCATTCTGCACATCAGTATTTTTTACACCACAAAAATTAACTTCAGGAAAATAGAACTCAAAAAATTGTTTTTTTTTTACATTTGAATGTTTGAGCTTGATGCAACCAAAACTACTACAAAACTACACCTCCGTCCTATCCGAAAGAATGCTAATTGTGGCAAGCGCTTTTCAACCTTCCAATTACCCTTTGGGCCATCCACAACCCTAACACAGCTTAACACACCTAACGAAAAAGCACGAGAACTTTCCAGCAATTGCATGACCCGAAGGAAACCTACACACAATCTTTCAAAACTTACACTGTGCCGTTAGCAATCCGTGGTCCACGCGCATAAAGTCGTACACGAACGGTTTGTCCATGCTCGCCTGCTCGGTCATAATTTTCTGTATCAGATCCGGATGCGTCGGACAGATGACCGGGATCGGTCCGAAGCACAGCTTAAAGATGCGCTTATTATCCTTGTAGGCGCGCGTGAGACTTTTGAAAATTTCGTACGAATTTTTCTGCGCAAACTCCAGCCCATTGCCGAAAATCGGATGCAGCGGCTCAACGCATGGAATCTTTTCCGCAAACTTAAACTTGATCTTGCAGTACAGGTACAGCGACAGGGCGCCAAAACCCAGCAACAGAAGCGTTATCATCGCTGCTCCGAAAACTTCACGTACGCAACTAACCGGCCAACACCGACCTGCACTCGACGGGATTGCAAGGAAAACTGATGCGCGGAAAGCGTATTTCCAACCGTTCAGAGCGAGCCCCCAGAATAAATCGACGTAACGCGGCAACCGTCCGTTCGCAGAAGGGAAGGGCGATTTTCCCAACCCTTTGCACCCGACGGAGCTGCCTGCAAGTGCAATCCAAGGCGGCAGAGAAGAATGAGAAAGAAAGAAAAAATGCCCCGCACTGACCCAACGGTGCCGGTACGCGGTACAAGCGGTCCTTACTGCGTTTCATGCAATTGTACAAATCGGTGCGGAGTGAGGCAGGCAGAAAACTGCTAGTGCGTGTACCGCGAACGATAAAGAAGAGGCGTACGCGCCACAAGCCAGACCAGAGTTTGCCCACTCGAGGAAAACAGCGACGGTGAACGGTTCGGTGCGCGTTCGGAGCCGCGCGGCTTGTCCTGCGGCGTCGCCCTCCGTATCGTTCGGTACGAAATCGAAGCTTTCTGCGTGGTTTGACATGTGTCGCGCATTATGTAAAGCGATCGATTGAGCTACTTATGGGTAAGTGATGTACGTGTGTGTGATCAAACATTAGCACTAAGCGCTGCTTAGTGGAGGCGATCAGCTGCATCCATGCTCAAACGCTAATTGTGGAAAAAGTCTCTGATTAATATGTCACCTGGGAAAGTAATGATGCGTGACATGGTTTGGATTAATATGAGCGTTTGTTTATTATGTGGAATATAATGAAAATTTAGCAATGAACGAAATTTATACATCTATTCGGCAATTTGGGAGGTATATTGATGTATTTGAGCAATGTTTGTTATGTTATTTAATATTCCCTTTACGGATCATAAAATGAACTCTGCATAATTATTTGGGAGCTATCGATATAAAAAAATATATAAATGCTTAAAGTAGTGCTTCTGACGCCTCAATGTTCTATGATTTAATCTTACAAGACCGAATAAAGCTCAATACAATACCAAAGGAATGTAAACTTAAAAAAAAACAGTGAAGAATTAGACAATAAATTGAATAATCTTCGGTCTGTACTTTCGGATGGAACTAATAGGTATATTTGAATCAAACTAAACAAAAAAAAAGATTTAAAATGTGTTCGAAACTGTTGTAGCATGTAAAATTGAAAATTACAACACAACTTTAGGCAAACCAACAAGTCTGCTCCGAGGGGTAGGAATCTTACACATTCAATGTTGAATGCATATTCGAAAACATGTAGCCACCATGTTCGAACCGTCGCCCATGCTTCGGTTAACATCGGCTTACTTCGGTGTATGAAGTCAGTCCCAATTGTACCGTAGGTTTTTATCGTACTGCTTCACACCTAGACTATGGGCAAATTATGTCGAACATAAAGGAAATAACACAATCTTTTTAACGTTCGTTGAAGTTTTAGAGTTTTAAAGTAATTAAATAAACTTAGATTTATTCAGACTCATATTACGCTTATCTCTATCATGCACCGTTTTATTGATTAAAATGTCTGACAAACTATTTGAATACTATTCATCACAATTATATTGAACAAATATTTTTAATAAACATCATTTCTATCAGCCTTACGATAAGAGTTGCTTGGTTTTACGTACTTGGCGTTTTACTATGTATACATACGTTGTTTAAAGAAGATGTTAATTTGTTTGTCCGAAATTGTTAATAATGTCAATAAACATGCTTTTTATAATATGAATTGAATGAATTTTTAACATGAACTAACATTTTACATCTTGAATCTATAATAAATAAAAGTTCGACATCTATATTGTTCAAAATTACTGAATTACAAGAAAAACTAAGTAAATTGTTTATGTTCAGCCATAGCATAAAGTGACTCGTCGGTTCACCCCTTGAAAGTATTTCCTACGGTGAGCCGAACGCAAACCACCCAGCGAAGCCGCCAGGTAAAATCATCACAGCCACGTCATTTTTCTGTGAGCCTTTGCCGTGGCAACACACGGTCCGCGCGTGCTGCGTGTGTTGTCCAGAGTGAACCTAGAAAGTAGGGGTGCCTCCCGGGTGCTGAGCCCTGTGGCTGAGTGAAAACCAATACACTTCAAGATACCACAAGGTGATTTGTGTGGAAGGTGAACAACACAACCGAGCTTTGCCAGTGCCTGTTGAAAGTGAATATTTTGTCGGAAAACGAACAAAAAACTTGCTTAGTGCTAACACTGGGTGTAAAATCTGAAGCAAACTTTTTGTTTTAATTGTTACACTAAGGTGGAAGGAGCTACAACACAAGACAGGCAATAAAATGTCATCTTGATTTATGCAGCTGGCTAATGCTTGCTGACGTGGTGTGCCATTCGTCTTGAAATTGCTAGCGATCGTCTTGCGCGCCCGTAGAATCGTCTGGAAGTCAAAAGATTTCAATGCCTCCAGAAGCGAGGAAACGCAAGCGGCCAGCTATCTTGAGAAGGAACCAGCAGTAACTGGAATGTGGTGCTGGTGATAAATGTTGCGGTGCAAGGGTGTGTGTGTGTGTGTGCTTTCGTGTGAGCGTGAATGTGAGAGTAGTGAGATCTTGCCCGCTTGAGTGTGGTAGTGACAGTGGGAAGAAAAAGGTCTAGAGATTTCAGCGTATGCTTGAAGACTCGGTCATAAGCTGGGAGAGAGAATGTCCTACAACCAAGCCATAGTTTGGCTTTGTTATTCGTTTTTGTTGCACTTATTTTCTTAATTTAAATTACACAGGTGGCATGTTTGGGTTTATTAAATATAAGCGTGCTAAGAGTGTGTGTGTGTGTGTCGGGGAATAATTCGTTTCTATTCATTTTTTAGAGCAAACACCCAGATTGTACAGGCGTAAAACCCTCGAAACGGAGAATGTGTTCTGTGTAGTGCTGTAGCCTTTGAACGTGTAAAGTGCGTCTGCAGTGTACCGTGTACCTTCGTATCTGTTTGTGTGCGTGTGAGTGGAACTGCGGTGGTGAAGGTGCGCAACAGGTGACCAGTCTCCTGGGATCGCACGGTTCTTAAGCCAGCGACGGGGTTTGCTTTGGCAAGCAACCTTCCGCGACACACCAACACACCGACACACCGACAGTCTCGTGCGTGCGATCTTATGAAGGACACGACAAACGCGATGGGAGAGTCGACACCGATCTGCCGCTGCCGGGTACTGTACCTGGGCAGTGCCGTGCCCCGCCAGAGCAAGGACGGGCTGCAGGGCATACAGGAGCCGCTGCGCAGCCTGTACCCGTCCGAGGGTGCGATCGGGGCGAAGGGCATCGACTCGTGGCTGAGCGTCTGGTCCAACGGCATACTGCTGGAGAATGTGGACGAAAACCGCAAGCAGGTGACGCGCTTCTTCCCGATCGAGTCCCTGCACTACTGTGCCGCCGTCCGGCAGGTGCTGATCCCGGAGCGGGGCAACAGCAATCCCGAGCCGAAGTTTCTGCCGCTCGATTCGCCGTTCGCGCGCACCCCGCGCGCCCAGCATCCGCCCATCTTTGCCGCGATCCTGCGCCGGACGACCGGCATCAAGGTGCTCGAGTGCCACACGTTCATCTGCAAGCGGGAGGCGGCCGCCAATGCGCTGGTCCGCTGCTGCTTCCACGCTTACGCAGACAACTCGTACGCCCGGCAGCTCGAGGGCGGTGGCGGCGGCGGCTCCGGAAGTGGCAGCTCGAACAGCGTGTACGGCACGATCGGTGGCAAATCGAACGGTACCGGCGAGGGGTGGCGATCACGTGCCGGCAGCACGACCACGCTCAACAGTGTCGGTGTCAGCAGGCAGGCAATTAATGGCGTCGGCGATGCGTACACGGTGAAAAATCGTAAGTATCGGCCTTGTGCATGGAGGGGGGAGCAATGGAAGGGGGGTTGAAGTTGAATGTCTCAATACGCGACCGTCGTGGGTTGGTTGGGTGCTAGCGAAATTAGGCTAACTATGAAAGTTGTGTGGGTCGACCGTTCTGTATCGATCCCCTGAAACGAAACGGTTTGCCGCATGGTAATCGAATTCCAACACGTTCCGAAGCTGGTGTCAGCACCAAATGGCAATCACAGTAGTGGCCGAAAAAAACACGAAACACCAAATTATGGAGCGCATTAAAATGCATCGCTGCACGAGCTAGCTCTGCCACGGTCCGCAAGTGGTTTGCAAACGCTGCCCAACTGGGTAAGGGTGTGTGTGTGTGTGTTTCGGGCTATGCTCTTTTTGTGCAAACTTCCAACTACATGACCTTCCGTCGTCATTGGAAGTGGAATTTACAGTTTGAAAAAAAAACCAGAAACAATCCTACCCCGAATCTTGCCGAGTGCATGCAGAACAAACTACGAAAAGGTTTCTCTCTTTGAGGTTTTTGTTGTTTCAGACCATTTTTTCGAGACCTTTTTCTCGCTGATCAACAAGTGCGTCAACGGGTGGTGGACAGTGAAACAAGCACACACACACACATAGATTCACTTTGTCAGCAGCCGGTTGGGCCAGGGTTTGTATCGAAAAAAAAACCGGTTTCCCGCGGTCCGTGAGGGCTGACGGCGCGATGAACGCACCGCTTTTACCGCTCCCTCGTTGACACGCTGTTTCTGGCTACGTGTATTTTTCGTACGACGATGAGGACGGACATGTGATGATCACCGAAGATGCCATGAGAAACGAAGATGTTCCGCCGGCGAGGTTTTTCATTCGTGATCGGCAAATTGTACCGGTGGTACCAATTGATGCGAATTGAATTTCAAAAGTCACACAGTCAGCGAATGATGGCGGTTGCGTGCGATCGGTGATCTTTAGCAGCATCGTGAACCGTTCCGTTCGCAGTGGCGTCTTTTGAGGACGGCAGCATCTTGCACCAGCGACCGGTTGCGCTACCCCGTGCCGAAAAGGTTAAAATCGTACCGTGTGAAGGCCAGCCACACGATTTGTGCAATCGGTGGGTATGCTTAGTACGTTTAGCGGTTTGCTACACTAAGCGAAGGAAGCGTTTTGCTTCCGAACCGAACGAACGGCAACAGCGTTTAAATGCCGTACGCAAAGTTTAGCCTTGACCCTTGCGCCGCACTACTAACGACTTTCCATCTCCATCGCTGGTGTGTTGATTTTCGTTGTTTTAGCCGCCGATTAGCTTAGACCGCAACACGACCAATTTCGCTTTGTAAGCAACCGGCAGCAAACCTTCATTCCGAATCGTTGATCGAAATGCACGACCGTGAAATCGAGACGGGGCAACCGAGGGCTTTGTTTTGGGGCTGTCTGCAAATTTCATAACTCGCCTACCAAGTGCGGGCAAGTCCTTCACCCATCGCTGAACAGCGCACAACATCGGTCAAACTGAAGACGATCCGCGGATAGTGTGTATGTATGGCTACGTTTGAGGGTACCAGCACCAGCCCAATGCCCAGAAAACCGAACTGAACGTGTTGCATAGGGAATCGCTCGAAACGGGTTGCCATAAAACACAAATCGGACATTTATAAGCTTTCCAAGCGACCGAACATCGAGCCGACAACGCGTAAGGGGCCACAGGGTGATGGTGGCACAGGAAGCAAAACACACAAACGTTGTGTTGTGGCTGATGTGGGGGTGTAAGTAGAGGAGAGGACACGCAAATACGAGCATCGTAAATTGTTTCCAATCGGCACGTTGGGATGCTTTTTTTTGCTCACCCGCCTTCACGAGTTTGCCGTGTCCCTTACCGTAGCACGTGGCCTGTGCAGGGGTGCAGGGGTGCAGCCAATATGTGTACAGGTTGTCTAAGGCTGCCTTCCAGCCGTTTGCAACAGTTGGGTACATAGAGTGACAACAGCAACTGCTATTGCATGGATTCGAAAGGGATAAACAATTAGCACATTTCTACACATTGCACGCTAATGGACGGTGAAACGTGTTAAGTGGCGTATGGTGCTACAGTGCTACAAATAGTGTACAGTTTGTGCAATAAGGTACAACACAACACATTACTTGACAAAATTGCTTCCTATTTTTAGAGTGTTTCGCTGCAGCATCGCCCATAGGTAATGTTTAACCAGCCAGGTTTGGTTTGAACTGTCTCCCTATGGTTGCCGAACCTTATTTGTGGCTGCGCGTATGATGCAAGCGCCTTACGTCAAGCCAACTATCGCAGCGTGCTTGAGCGATGCAAGAATGTGCTTTACATATTCAATCGCCCGCAAAGTAATGGTCCGTGCCGTGAGGCGTGGTGTGAAATCAAAAATGAATTTAAAGTATATGAATCGATCGGCATATGATTCGCATTCGTCAGCGAAATTGTGTCTCGCTTCGCCCTCGCGTTTGTGCGTGTTTTAATGAAAGTATAAATCATGCTTACAAAAGCTGGACAGTTTCTCACTCAGGAGTTTGTTTTCCACCTTAGTCTATTGTTTTGCACAATGTAAAAAAATTACTTAAAATAGCATCGAACATGTCCTCCCCCTTACCCTTTTTGGCATGACAAACTAATGTAATTGTTGAAACGTCCAATCTATTGAGCTAATAATTTCCGCTCCATCAAGCGCTGGTGAAATGTAGGCTTCCCCTGGCTTCACCGTCGTACACGCCTAAATCAAACCCGAACTAGATCCAATCTAGTGGTAAGCCGGGGAAATAGAAGAAAAGATAACACGGTAAAGTGAAACTGTGAAGTGAAAAATCCAACATGACGTGACCAATTTCGTAACAGAAGCAAACGTCCAGGGCAGGGCGGAAGGGTGGGTGGCTCGTTTCGCTCCCCCATCTCCTGTCCCCGATTGACAGCGTCTTGTGAACCGAAGCCGGTGGAACAACGGCAAGTACCTTCCCCTTGAGCGTATGTATCATTTGCCTGCGAGTGGGAATCATGCTGACCTTGTTGCGATCGCAACCAGTCCCCCGGCAGGCGACAGAATCGAGCACTTCGGGCGGCTCTGGTGGCTGCGGAAGTGGAACACCGCACACCGGGTCGAGCGACTGCGCTTTTGCTGACGTTGTTCATTAGGGGGGGGGGGGGAACAACACACACGCGCGCGGGCAAAAGGGCAACCGCGGCACTGCGCGATGAGTCTTGATTTTTGTGATCTAGATTCGTTCGCTCAGCTCTATTGTACTCTGGTGTCCCGCTTTGCGCTGTGGCAGTGTGCGACTGTTCGTGTGGTGTGCTACGGCAGCACACGTCCCCTTGGTGGCCGCCTACTAGTTTCCCATCTCGTGCGGATTCGTCAGTACGCCTCAAGTTCATGCACTTGACGCCCGGGGCCCGGGGAAAATGCATGGGAAAAATTGGGTTTAACGACAGCGTGGAATGCACTCGGGGCGGGCAGCTCGGTGAAGCAACCGCTCATCACTCAATTGTTGTCGAGCGCGCCCCCACCCCCCGTGTGCTCCCGATTGCCGTAATGATGGCCAATTGTTGCACGGGGATTGCTTCCAAACAACAATAGATGTGTATGTGTGTGTGTGTGTGTGTGTGTGTGTGTGTGTGTGTGTGTGTGTGTGTG
>AXCO02009549.1:0-12060 GCA_000473525.2 Anopheles melas
GGGCTCAAATGGACGTTGTATATACGGACCTGAAAGTTGCATTCCATCGCATTAACCATTGCATTAACCTACCTAAACTAGAACATTTTGGGCTCTCTTTTGCCCTGTTGGAGTGGTTTAGAACCTACCTTACAAAGGTCTGCTACCGCGCAGGAATAGATACCTTCTTTTCTATCGTGTTTGAGAGCTCTTCCACTTCTGGCGTTCCACAGGATAGCAAGCACTGCCTCTTAATGTTGTATAAGTCTCTTGTTAGTGCACTGCTTGAGTCCAGTTCGGTAGTCTGTGCTCCTTCCTCCAGGCTGTGCTCTAACAAGTAGCAACTAAACTAGACTGTACATTCTTCCAACAGCAAGCTGTCGTAGTGCCAGTAGCACTGCGATGGCTCTGAAATTTAACGCTCTTTACAATAAAATACAACAAAAATGCTGCCGTCACGTGTTCAAAGACCCGGGCCTTTGTAACGGGCCACAAGTTTCGAGGCTTAAATGCACCCTGAAACAGATAAAAGTACTGGAAAATGATATGCTAGAGGTGTATGAACAACTCAAACGGCTACCATTGTTTCGGTGGTTGACAGAGATTTAAAAAATTAAATACCTAACAATATGCTAACAAGTAATGTAAAGCAGTAGGTTGTTTCGTTTTAGATATCTTTATTTTATACTCTATATGTGTATGATATATGTATATATATCATTACAATGAAATATATGGCGGGGCACAAAGGGAGGTTTTTGAGGGGAGGGGAGGATCCGGAGAATGGAGGGGGGGGGGGGAGTGTGGAATTGGCGAGGGACAAGATGGCTTTGTCGGATTTGTCGTACCCTGTCCCGAGTGAAAGGGACGAGGCGGTTGGCGATTTAGAATCTTTGGCAGTTGTACAAAGAGACCACCGCCCACATCCAACAAAAATGCATCCCGCAAAAAGTTAAAGAGTAATCTCTCTTTATCTCTACACAGATTGAGTACGAAGGAAAGTGGTGGAGGGGGAGGGAATGGGGAAGGTTTGAGAGAGGTATTTGGGGTTTGTAATGGCATACGTGTCTTTGGATTATCACACACCAAAATTTTGTGTCTTTTTGCCATCCCGCAAATTATCATGTTTGTTTATCTTATCTCTTTATCTATCTTTTCTGTTGTTATTATCTGTTTTTATTTCTCTCTCTCTCTCTCTCTCTCTCTCTCTCTCTCTCTCTCTCTCTCTCTCTCTCTTTCTCTCTCTCTCCTTCTCTCTCTCTCTTTTTCTCTCTCTTTTTCTCTCTATCTTTCTCTCTATCTTTCTCTCTATCTTTCCATCTCTCAGTCATAATTTCTTGCACCGTAAAAGGGAATATAGCAGCGTGATTTTGTTATAGGGAATGCGTCATAGATTGTGTGTCTGAGGGGTGAGGGGAGGTGGGGGAGAAAGCTAGGATTAGAAACATTTAAGAATTAAAAAAAAACGATACACTTAAACAACTTAATGAAAATTGAAGTTAGGCTACAGACTAATTGCAAATAATCCCATCCCGCTCGGAAAATGCACCAATCCCGTAATGGTTCGGTGTATCCCGGAAATCGATGCCCCGCCCAAAAAGTTACAGGACCCCCCAATAACCCCCTCCCCTTCCCCTTCTCGTACATCGTAAGCATTGAAAATGGCACGCTCTCTGTTCTGGCATTCGCATTCCCCTTACTCCTATGTTCTGTCCATTTTTGCTAACGATTTTTTCGTAATCCAACTACCGTTAAGCTTTTCACTTCCGCTCATCAGTTTATGCCCCCTCCCACCCCCCACTCCCCTTTGTTAATGCTGTACGAAGAGACACGCAGCAAAGTTCGCAAGATCTCGCCTATGAATTGATCACAATGGTTTAGCACGATACTTTTGTGTTTTGTGTTTTTAGCACGAATACAATTACAAATGGATGATAAATAGAAACGAAGCTAACTATGCCCTATTAAATACCACAAATGGCGCGGCAGGGTAAACAAAAACTAAAGATTGGTTTCATATGTACAGGTCTTCTTGTTTCGCGTAGGCGAGAAACACACACACACACATATAGACACATAATTCGAGAATTTTGAATTTTTGAAGTGTAAAAAGAATGAAACAAAAAACTTATAAAAGAAAGCTTCGAGGGCGAGTCTTTGCGTAAAGCGTTTCTCCTTGACGTTTGCATGTGGTTTTGGTTCATTCGTCCTAATTGCTACCCCTTGTGCGTTTCTTGTGTTTTTTTTTCACTTTTTGTTCATATTCGAGACGTCCTTGCTTCTTTCACGTCCCTCCCTTCACACCTTCCAATTGGTTTTTTTTTCCTTGTTACCTTTGCTGTATCTTTTCATCTGCTAGCATCCCTGCGGCCGTGGAACCTTCCATTCCTGGACATTCCCTCTAAATGCCCTGTTTTTGGCCTGTTGTCTCACTACCAACGATCTCTTGTAGCATTTTGACGCATATGTTGTTTGCACACATGTTTTATCCACACATTACTCAAGCTCCCTCAGTTCTTCTCTCGCTTCTTAACTTTCTTTCTTCTTCGTTTTTCTCTCATTCTCTCTTTCTCGCACTATTTCCTTCTTGACTAGCCTTTACTTATTTGTAAAAAAGCATCTATCCGTCCAAAGTAGGTTAAATACAAAATCGTTTTTAGGTTTTTGCTCCTCTAATTCGAATGCGATATCAGATGCAAGCAGGAGAGACCGTTTGCTGGCATCCCCTTCCTTTCCCTCCTCCCCATAAATGAAGTACCCCTTGGGGTGGGTAAAGCTAGCCGGCATTCGGCAAGCAATAACTAAGCACAAAAAGCTTCTCCGCACCGGTGCCACCCTCCCCCTAATCGTAATACCGCGCTGTAGTTCTATTTTTTCGAGAAAGGTAAATGCAAAAAGAAAACAACAAATACGTTAGCGCTATACACAGCGAAGGGGACTAGCGGAAAGGGGCCGCCTCCCTGGGCGCTTGGTTGTCAATATTGCTCATTTGTCTTGGTTGGTACCAAAAAAAACAAAAAAACACTTGGTAATTAGTGTTAGAGCGTTGATCGGATCATGCCTGGCTGCGTCGGGGACAGCTCCGGCATGGTAGAAGCAGTGGGAACGGCCAGTGATGAGCCGCAAAAACATCGACCCATCAATGTCAGCAAGCTGCATCACCGTGCCCTTACGATCACGCTTTTGGGTTTTAGGTATGGTAGGCGCAGTTACAAAATATATTGTCATTCGTGGTTTCTTTTCCATGTCTTTCGCTAATGGCGGCACCATCGAGATCGAGTAGCGTGTTCTTAAAGGGAAAATGAAATGAGTGAATGCATTGCTCTCTCTCTCTCTCTCTCTCTCTCTCTCTCTCTCTCTCTCTCTCTCTCTCTCTCTTTTACTCTTTCTCTCTCTCATTCTCTCTCTCTTTCCCTATCTTATTGCACCGGTGTAAATCGTATAAATCCTATAGGTATCGAAATGTTTTTTTTGTTTGTTTTCCCTGCGTCACTCTCCATTGGGGATAGGGGCAGTGTTGTTGTATCGGTGTGATTGTGTTGTTTCTTTTTTCCTTCGGCCAAATAAAAAACAAAGGTTCGGCAGGGTTCGTGCTTAAAACGGTTCTACCACAGCAGCCACTGCGCTTCCACAATGGTAAGCCCACAATATTCACATACAAACATACACACAGACATACAAATAGGATTTTGGTCTTTACGTTACGTTGTCTATCGGCGTGCTGGCGCATTTGGCAGATGTTCGGGCCTGGAGCGCTCGAACGAATGTTTTGCGTTTTTTTGTTTGTTTGGCCACCGCCATCACGTGCGCGGCAAAGGAATGAGCTCTGAATGGTTCTAGCGCGTTTGCGCGTACGTTTGGTTTGTGTGGTGTTCAGTCTCCGGTTGCGTTTTGTTTTTTTTTTGTTTTCCTGTTGTTTTTCTATCTGTCTGTAGTGTCGCTACACTTTAATACCGGGATGCCCTCACTAATACTCACTAAGCTACGCGCCAACTGCTCGGTTGCGCTAATATGTAGTAGCACGCGTGTGCCTGTTGTTCGTCTCCCGCTCTCTTTCTCTTCGGTCGAGATTCGACCTTACATTGCAGGGTGGAGGTTGAAGGAAAGTTTCATCCCCCCAGTCCCCCTCCCCGTTCATCTCGGCTTCGTCGGACACGATCAAGTTGATAAATGTAAATTGGAAATGAATATGAGGATTCCGTTTTGCGGAGAAATCATCAGCACCGACGCCGTGTGCTGGTTTAATAAACGGTTGCGACTGTCGAAGGAAGAAAGAACAGGCGACCACTTCGCACAAGCGGTCAGTTCTGTTCCAGCGTTCGTTTGGCTCTTTATTCTTCCCACTCCTTCTCGTCTACGCCTTCCATGCTGTCCTGTTCGAGCTTCTTGTTCACGGACATGCGTGCGCTCACTGCATTTTTAATCTAAAAAATAATAAATGGAATATACGAAACCGGTATTAATTTTACATGTACTTTATCAAAGGTTTTAAGTGTTTAAGACAAAATAACATAACAATCTAACATGTTGTTCAACACTTTTTAACGATATATGTTTTTTTTTATATTATAAATTATATATAACATTCAGGCTGCTATATGTTATAATAAATCTCAATTTCTTAAAAAAAATGAGTTCTTGATGTTTATCAACAAGATAAAATAAATGTTAAAAATTCTTATTTGTATATGGTTTTCCAAGCAATCATTTTTTCATTTATTTTTTCTTTGTTTTTTCGGCTCTTTGATATCTATTATTAGTTCTTAATTGACATGAGATAGTTGCTTAACCATTCCTTCAATGAAACACTTTTCTATCATATCATCATATCTCATCCTCTAATCCAATGTTCAGCTTGAATACTAAAAAAGTGTTGGGTATCGTTTGCCGTTTGTCTTTCCGATTGTCTTATGCACTTTTCATAAGACTTGTAAACATTGTGGTTGTTACCTATCCACAATAAAAAAAAACGATAAACATCGTATTAAAACTCATTGAAGATACTGATTAGGCACAAATATCTTGTGAATTGTTGCCTGACATTATTCAGTCCTAAACAGCACGGAATTGTTCATAAAAGTATCATTAACACAAGAACACTATACATCAAAATAGATTCAAGAATGATGATGAGGGGTCCGGCGTATTGGCTAGAACCTATAGAGTTCCCCAAGATAATATCTGGTGACCAATATGATTCTCACTTTACATAAACGACCTGCTTCATTTGATCCCCAAAGATTCCTGCTATAGGTATGCCGCTAATTTCCGATTGTATGACAACTGTATCCTCGTATGCTGATTGCCTGACTGTGTAAATTTTCTAAGATATTTATTGTGCTCGGTGTAACAAAAACAATTTACTGATACCTGGCAAAAGTGTTTATAGTGTTTAAGATATTCTAAAGATCTGAGAGGATTGCAGTGGAATCCTTCATTACTCGTTTTGCGAAAAACTGTGTTATGCGAAAGAATAGGTTCTAGGTCACGAAAAGGGCAGTGTATTAAATGAATCTAAAAAACGAAAAATACAACCATACGGAACACCTTGGAGGGGCAACAGTAATGCATTAATTAATTCTTAGTGTCGAAATTCTCACCTTCACGAGCAAGTACATCAAGAATGCATCTAAGAACAAACTAATCAATACACCACACACTTGTGCAACACACACTTCTTAGGGGGTGACACACTAAATTTCACGTCATGCCCAGTTACACGGCCGAAGCCGAAGAGAGTCTCCAATATTGACAAATAAGAAGGAAGGAAATGGAGCAATTAAACCAAAGATACTACTTCACTCACTAAACCAGTCAATAAACTCTCAGTCCCGTTATCATAACTGAAAACAGTTATCTGGGCGTGGAGTGCTTTTTTTCGATTTCTGTATGACTTTTATATGACTTGTTTTTTGGATTGGCAGTAGGCGCTAATGTGTCACCACCCTTAAACTTTTCCTGTGCATTTATACACAGCCCCTGTTGGCAATAGGTTGATATTTAACGAATCTTGGCAATGAAAATTCTTGGTAAAAAAATAAAATTTAACAGATCACGCGATAAACATGACCACGATTTCTTATCGGGATCAAAAATGAAATTGTACGTTAAGCGAGATTGAACTTGTTCAGAGGGCATTTAGATATGCTTTTTATGCGAAAAACTCATAAAAATAGATTTCGTTATGAGGGGTTTCACCGTATTGACCTTTCTTGCAAGCTGTCTAGTTCAATTGTTCATAGAACTACAAGACTCATGCGATAATTATCCAAAGATATAATGTTCCGAACCTTTGTAAAGGCTCTATATGTGTACTGTCTACACGTGAGCTAAACTGTGTGTTAAAGTATCCCAGCTTCGTATTGAGTATTAACACATTTTAACTCCTACAACGCAATGCTTCGACTTATCTCGATTTGGAACTCGCTTTTTGCTAATAGGACTTGTATCACTTGGCTATGGGCACAAACTTGCACATTTTGTATTTACTGCAACATTAGTGATCGAAAAAGGGGCTTCTAAACTAAACTAAACTAAAAAAACTAAATACTACCACGTTAAATGTACACCATCGGGTTCATAATTGTTATACTTAATTGTTATGTTCGGTATAAAGAGTTGAACCCTTTAAGCAAAAAACTCGTTATACGAGAGACTTTGATATTATTAGTTCCTAGACCTGCATATACGCATCTGAAAATTGAAAAATATCTTCATCATACTAATATTTGGGAAGATATTTGTAGTTAACTATTTCATTGCTATTATTATTGATCCATTTAGTCGATTATTTAAGTCTCTTTTTGATATTTACCGTTTGTTCCAATGTTCTCGTGAACCAATGATGATTTACGTGATTTCCAATGATCACGTGAGCAATAATAATGTGAAAAATATCATTCGGTTTGATCGGTTTGTGTCTAGGGCAAGTTTGTTGCTGAGCTGGTATACATTTCTTGCCAGACTGTTTAATTTTTTCATCAAATTTAAATTCTAAAAATTATTCAGCACGAACAAACTTTTCAAAGATACAACAACCATACAGCTCCGATTGTTAACCGATCGTGATTTTGATTTTTAATCTCCTTATGCGAGATTTTAATCATTAAGAGAGGTATTTGATGAGCATTTAGATTTGCTCGTTATGCGAAAAACTCATCATAAGGAGTACTCGTTATGAGGGATTAAACCTAAGAGTTAAGGTTAAGATTAAGGTTCGGGCGATGGCACAATTTTATCACAATGTTTAAAATCAGTCAGTTTTCATTGCTTCTAGTTTACCTGCTCTTGTACGTGTTCGGGCGCTTTGGCGAACGGTTTGTGTATGCCTTGGGTCATCAGCACGGTGTCGCTCTTCTTCGACGGTGTGGTCGTAACGGTCGGCTGAATCGAGGACACTGTAAAAGGAGGAGTCGCATTAATATCCTCGTTGAAAGGTGGAGCCCTCGTCGCTACTACATACGCGTATCCATGCCGTCCGGCTTCATGCTGATGCGGGCGGCCGCAACGTCCCGGCCGGCGAACCACTCCGCGGCGGTCAGCGTCGGCTGCCACAGCACCCGGGTCGGCGGGAACAGATCGTCCTGGAACAGTTCGACCTTAAGGCGCGGCACGGTGAAGCTGAGCGGCTCGACCGTCCCGTTCGTAAGGCGGAGGGCCCGCGCAAACTCAACCGCCGCCACGTCGCACTGGTTCTTGGCGAGAAAGCTGAGCCCCTGAGTCAGATTGGTGCAGCGGTGGTGCGAAAGTGGGCAAATGAACGGTGCCTCGTCGGTAATTTCGAAGCAGTAGATCGTGCTGTCGCCCTTGCCGGTGGCGAAAAGCGTCGAGCTGTCCTCGTCGTAGTACGGCATCAGGATGGCGGGCGACACGTCCAGCCCGACCATGCCCATCGGGGCGCTCAGATCGGCCACCTTGTACACGTAGATCTGTCGTTCGGAGACTCTGCGAACGGGAAAAGGGTTCAAATTAGTTGCGACGTTCCACCGGGGTCCTTCCCCGCATCAAACCTACTTGTCGAAGCCGGTCACCACGAGGTAGTCGCCCTCGAGCGCCCACAAGACGCGGGCCCCGCGCGTCCCGACCGGTCCGGTGCCCTCGCCGATCGGCTGGCTCGACTGGCGCGGCTCGTACACGCGGATGCGCCCGTCCTTCGACACGGTCGCACCGTACCGGCCGCACGGGCTCCACGAGAAGCAAAAGATCTGGTCGGTGTGACCGTGCAGGGTGCACTTTTCCTCCATCGTGCCGAGATCCCACACCTTCATCACCATGTCGACGCTCGCGGTAAGCAGCACGTTCTGCGCGAGCGGGTGGAACCGAAGCGTGTAGAGCTTGTCGGCGTGGGCCACCAGCACCGCGTCCGGCTCGTTCGTGGGCTCGGTCAGCCCGCCGGCCGGGATGCGCCACAGCTTGACCGAGCCGTCGTCGCAGGCCACCGCCAGCCGGGACGCATCGAACGGGTCCCACTGGAAGTCCATAATGTTCTGGATGTTGACCAGCGTCGGGATGACGCCGTCCGGCAGGCGGCCCGGATCGTTCAGCTCCAGCACCGCAATCTTGCCGCCGGCGCCCGCGATCGGCACCGCGACCCGCGCCGCATTTGCCGCAAAGCCGTCGCACTCGCCCGGTATCTGGCGGCTCAGGTTGCGTATGTTCTCGATGTGCGTGCTCTTGTGCCCGGGCGTACCCTTCAGATGGCGGAACTTGGACACGCGCCCGAACACGGTCGAGGTGCGCTTGGACGCCACGTTGTTGTTGTTGTTGTTGGCGGCGGCGGCGTTGTTGCTCGACGCGACCGTCGACACGCCGGCCGTGCTGTTGCTGCGCTTCACTATGTCCGGCATGTTTTCCTTCGACAGGTCGCTGCGATTGCGCAGAAAGTCGGTGGCCGGCGGCGGCGGCATCAGGTCGGTGTCGTCCGCGCACGATTTCTGCTCGCCGCGCACCTTCAGCGATTCGCGGCGGCTAAACAAAACCAGAAGAGAAAGGGGCGTCAGTGCGTCTGCGGGAGGCGACCATTCGCGACCATGTGCTTACCGGAGCGGTGTCGGCGAGCTTGCCTTCTCCCCGTCCTGCACGCTCTGCGAGCGGCTCTCGAACATACGCCGCCGTTCGGCGAGACTGGTGCGCTGGGCGCTCAGCCGCTCGAATTGGCCCTTCGCGTCGTCCGCGGTCGCATCGAACTGGTCGACCGATTCCGACGAAGCTTGACGTTCAAATATCTGTACCACACAGAAAAGTAAAATGGAAGTTAGAGACATTTTTGGCTGGGCACTTTCGGTATCAGTTGGGTCAAAAGGGGATTTTAAAAGGGATCACAATGGGATACTTTTGTGTGTGTGGATATTGCTGGAGAATTGGAACGCATTGTTTAACCTTTTCCTGTTCACCCGGCTGTTCAGCGCATGCAGGCAGTTCCATGGCCCAAGGAGGTGTGGTTAGCGGTGTTAGTTGTTTAGGGGAGAGCGTTAGAAAAGAACATAGAAACAATTGGTTGGTACGAATTAGTAAGCGCACTACAATCACAATGCTAACGTTGTGGGGAAGCACCGGTCCAAAGATGGGAATTCTTGGCTCCTGCTGCAGGTAAAGCGAACTGGTAACTTTTTCGGAAAGTATTACAGAGTTGTTCTGGAGTTCTCAGAGCTGCGGGACACTTTATTGACTCTTTCTTACGCGAAATGAACTTAATGTAATGGGAATTGAACTCTACAGTACTCTTGCGGAACAAATCCAATAGAAGTTTCCAAGGAGCCTGTCCAAAAGGGTGCCAAAGAGTCCAGTTTCCATCATATGAAGTTCACTTCTAATAGGAAAGAGTCAAGGAAGAGTCCCACAACTATGAGAACCTCTGGAAAATCCTGTATTTTGTTAGAACATCAGTAACTCGGTATCAAACAGTCGGTATCGCTATAGAGGAGCCGAGAGGTTATTCTTTTCAGTTGAGTGGAATCAGCGTAGATGAATGGCTTGGAGGGGATTCGAAAGTTTTACACAATGGTTTGATAAACGTACTAGTTGATTCATGACAAACGTACCAGTGAGTGAGTTGAAGCGTAAATTAACTTTAAAAACTCTTCGCACAAAGCTGAGTTCGTTCCATCGGACATAGAATCGCTTGCAAGATTCAAAGCACTCACTCACTCTTACACACAGTGCACGTCTCTAGCCTGTATCATTGTTTGTCTGCAAGTCTGCAACTCGGCAATTGGGAAGAGATTCTCGAGTATTTAATAATTTCAATGACTCATCTCAGAATAGCTGATGTAACGTGCATACTGAGTCAGTATGAGTTTCTGAGTTAAATTACTACACTATTTCCCACACAGGTTGTATGCAAAGTAAAATAATTGATTCTAGGACCCAACGGTTTTAGGGGCGGTCCCGGGGTACAGTCATCATCGCTTTGGGGTTATGTATTACTCTGTGAACATCGCTGGGAATGTGACTCACTCAGTTAAATCATTCGTAAGATAGAACCATTCTTCGAGTGTTCAATCTAGATCCTTTAGCTCTCCACGGCGACTAGCAACGTTCTCTATATTAGTTTTACATGATTATTTGATGATGTCATTTACAGATTTAGGTCATCGTACGTGTGTCACTTACTTTCGTGGTGACGATAGAGCCACATTTAAATTGGTGGGTGATTTAGCGGCAACGACTGTATGTACTACCAATTAATTTACTCTTATTGCTCAGTGTTAATAATAAGATTACTACGTAAAGCCCATTTAGTGATCACGTTTACCTTCATTTCTATAACCACCTAACCGTGTATGTTTTGCTCATTAATTTCATAAAAATCTTTTTGTTGAAGAAACGAATCGATTCGATTTTTTTTAGAATGCCTAGAAAAACATCTTTTCAAACTGTGGTAGAAGAATTTGAATTTGATAAAAATTATTTAATGTACTTTAAAAATAAATCTATTTTCACCCGAGTAGGTAATACATACAATAAGAAGTTTGGTTTCGATTAAGTAGGTTAATTTTATGATAATATCGATAGCAATCCATATACTTATATTCATAGATTCCATTCCAAAAGATTTCTATATCCAAATATTCTTTTAAAGTCATATAGCTTGAAATGCTAGACCCGATGGTCAGGATGGCATGGCGGGCTATTATTGACAGTTGAACTATTTATTGTGCATTAAATGTATGTACAGTCTTTCCCCGACCTACGCGACACTCGATTATTGCGAATTCGAGTTACGCGTATTTAGAGATTTGTAAGCTCATACGTCAAATTGGTACAATTTTCTTCAACAATTCAAAATAAATTCCAGTTTTGACAAACATTTGAAATCGCTAAATACACAGAATCAACTGAATTTTCTATAGGAATTAATCTAATTAGTAATAATTAGAAAATTAAATTATTAAGTTTTATCACGAATAACTTTTTAACATTCATATTTTGGCTGAAAAACGTGATATTCGAATTACGCAAATATCCGAGTTACGCGAATGTCCCTGGGACGCATTATTCGCGTATCTCGGGGAAAGACTGTAGTTAAAAGCCATATTTCACAAAGGTATAACATAAAAAAAAGTATTATTACTACAGGTACAAAAAGTATGTTAAAACCAGAATTGTTATACGAATAAAATTCTTCTAATTAAATTCTAGTTCTTGTATGAAATGTATGACCTACCCGGCTAGATGGTTATAGAAGCAAAGGTGTAGTTTTGGTTATAGATACGAAGGTTAAAGTAAACGTGTTTTTTTTAAGTGTATCATGAAATACAAAATACCTATCAAAAGATAAGGGTGAATTGAAAAGGAATTCTATCTTTCAAATAATTTACTTCATTTTTTACAATAACTAAAAGCTTATTTTTCACATATCCTTGTTATTCTCTAAAATTGATGTAGAGCAAAAAAAATCAATTTTTAGTTAGAGGAATGAGCCATTCTTTTTTTCGTGCATTCAACCAAGGGGTTTTCAATTCGAATTGTATTTTCCCCTTAACTAAATTGTTCCTTAATTCAGTAATTTTAGCAATTCTTTTTTTCGTGCGAAACGCCACATCATGATACATTTTTTTAACCCTAAAAACATCACGTTCA
>AXCO02009553.1:0-12069 GCA_000473525.2 Anopheles melas
CAAGGCGATGCACAATCGAAGGTAACCGACCCATTCTTCCCACTCGGTGCTGTGCATTTCATTCTAACAATTCCGCTTTCTTTCCTTGCCAGCCGGACCACCGTATGCAGCCACCGCTGCAGCCACCCGCCTTCGCACCGATGCGCTTCTCCACCGAGGTGCAGCACCAGATGCCGGATCTGCGCAGTGCGCCGGTCGGGCGCGAACATCCGCCCGCCTTCGCACCGATGGCCCACCAGCACCAGCAGCATCTGCACCATCGGGCCAACAGTCTGGAGCCGCAGGGCAAGGAGCAGCCGGCCGGCGCGGGTCCGCAAAAACCGCCCACATATCAACGGACGGCGTCCGGTGCGTACGGTGTCGTTCCGTCGCCTGCCCAGCTCGGTCGCGCATCGCTCTCGCGCCAGTCGACGAACGAGTCGAACGACTCGGACAATACGCTCTCGCAGGGTCCGATGTCGACGAACGCGTCCGGCCTAATGTCCGGCACGGTCAGCACCAGCGGCAGCACCACGATGCCGATCAAGAAGAGCCCCCGGGAGTACATCATACCAATCGCGGTCGAGGGCGGTGGTATTGTGACGCCGCGTGCCAACAGCCTGGAACCGTCCGATTCGAACGCGTCCTCGACCGGTGTGTCCGGGGCGGCCGGTGCTGGGTTCGGTATGAAGCCGCGCCTTGGCCGACCGCGCCGTTTGGGGTAAGTGCGTTTGGGGGATTTTGTGCCAGCTGTGGTGTTGCAACTCATGTTTTTTTCTTCTTCTTTTTTTCATGGTAGCTCCCTGCTGTCGGAGCATGACGGTGAACCGGGCGACATTACGTCCTTCCCACGACTGAACAGGCATACCTCGCTGGGACGTGAGAGTGATACCGAGGAGCCGAAATTCCACATGATGCATCGGCTCAGGTGCGTTTCAACTTCACGCGCACAAATCGCACACAAACGCCCAACTGACCCTGAATGCTTTCCTTACCTCTTTTGCAGGAGCACACGACCATCGAAGCGGGGCACGGCGGACCCGAACGATTCGGCCAGCTCGGGCGAGGAGGACGACGACGATGGCTTTGAAATATTGACGGCGGAAAACCTGTTTTCCACGCTGCTGTCTCGCGTAAGCGCAAAAACCAGTCAAACCTGGCGCATGGCAATTGCAACTAACTGACCCTTTTCCCCCCCACCATTTCCGCCACCCAGGTTCGTGCACTAACCAATCGTCTGAATGTGAACGATGTCAACTCACCGCGCTTCCCGGCGTCACGCTTCATGAGCAATCTGCGCCAAACGCAGGCACCGTTCTGGCATCATCAGGATCCGTTCGGCAGGTATGTGTTGGCGTGTTGAGTTGATGGGGGAGCCTATCTTACCACCTATCTCGGAGAGGTTTGCAATATATTCTAAAGCTCGCGAGTGACCGGATGGTTCTTTTAGGACCGTTCTAAAAACGTAACCGTTTGATAGAAGTTTTGCAACACACTTTAAACTCTAGCGAAACCTAAGTAGAAGCGAGTGACATACGAAGCCCAAGGTTTGTGATTATCCGTCCGTCTAACTAAACTTATCTGTGCCGGTCTATGTACATTGACAATTCATTCATCTTCCATCGATTGCTTTCACCGTTTGAATATTTTGTGTTCTCGATCAACTTTCCACTCCAGCGTCATCTTCAAATGATGTATCGAGACCCGTTGTGCCCTATTTCGCTAATTCAGCTCTAATACTCTCTTTCCCTCTAATATCCAATAGGAATCTCGCCGACGGTGGCAGTGCGGCCAACGCCTGGCGGCACAGCATGTCCCGGGACCTGAGCACGGACATCGATTCAATGTTTTCGCGTAGCGGAGCCACACTTCCAAGAGGTGAATATAGTAGCCTTTTTAAGTAGTAGGTTGTCATTAGAGTCGAGAGACGTTTTTTTTTATTATTGCACACCCATCCCCGCCTACCCAACCTGCTGTTTCAATGTTCTTTTTCAATGTTATCGCTCTAAATTGCCAACTAAATCGACTCCCTTTCTCATAATTGGGGAGCTCATCTCTTCCCGTCTCATGTCGCGCATACTCTTTAGCTGTCCTTTTTTTTGTCATCACCGTTAGCACTCACTTCACGGATTTGATGGTTTGCATTGAACCGGGTTTTTTGACTATCTTAACGATTTCCTTTTTGTTTATTTATTTTTTGTAATCTCAACAATGCGTGCGCTCTTCCAACCCCTCACACCCTCACCCCCCTTACCAACCCCCCTTACGTATTTGCAACCTTTAGAAGCAAAAGTTCACCGGCGCGAAGCAAAGAATCGGTTTAAATACGTACTTTGACGGATTTCCTTAGTGCAACTGCTAGTTCTCCTGTCTTAATTTAGCTTAGCGCCCTAAGCGTTTCAAAGCGACCGCAACAACGAAACAGCAGCGTCACGGGGAGGGGTTTCGATTTTACTGTTTCAATTATTCTATCGTGCGTTTTACATTAGCACTTCCCCCAATGGATTAGTGTGTGATGTGAGTTTTGTTTGGTTGTCGTGTTGTTTTATTTCTTCTCCTCCATACAAACATACATTGCTGCGCTTATACTGTTTTGCACACCTTCCGCCTGTTGTTGCGAGCGATATAAAAAGCAAAAGGAAACTGTGTGGGTATGTTTTCTACTAAGAGAAGATTCGTTGCAACTTCCTCGCGCGTTCCAATACAGTTGGTAAAAATGAAAGAAAAATAGAAACAAAACACACACACACACACACACACACACACAAAAACAGAGCAATAGACAAAGCGAACAAGGGCATATGACGACGATACAGAAGAGGGAAAGTAAAAAAAAGAAGGAAAATCATTCATCACATCGTGCAGCGTGCGTGAATCGTGTGTGATCCGCTTTTACAAGTCTTTGTTATTTTTCTTCATTTTGCGTTCAGAGCCCCTTTCTAGAAATTAACCGTGTTTTTTTCCGTGCACTAGCTTTTAATGACTGTTCTAAGTTAAGGTTATTGATTTTCACAACCAATCGAGCATACAATTAGCTACTACTGCTACTACTATTACTACTATTACTATTACTACTACTAGCGACTGCGAACATATGAGCGAAAAAAAGGTAGTGTTGTTTGTTTTTATTCCCTCTTTTTAAATAGCAATACTGATAATATTCACTTAATAGTTATGGTTGCCATCAACATTGTTACAAACCGATAACCCATAACGCTGTATTGCAAGCACACTCTAAACAAGGACAAACAAACAATAAAAATACCAGTTATAACTATCAACAACACTCTACAAGGATGGAGGAGGAGGAGAGATATCTTTCTCTCTCGCTCTTTTTGTTCCTTTCTTAGTCCGTTCAGCCGGTAATAGCAATGCAATTGGCAAACCACTACTCTCACTACTACTACAACACACGTAATACGATATGTTGCTGTACTTATTCACTGTTTTTGATCGTTGTAGTGCCGTAGAAGTGTTTGTTGTTTTGTTTTTTGGAGTATTTTTGTACTATGGTTGTTTTTTTCTTCTCTCGAATATATTATTATTACTTTTATTTTTGCACTCACCCACACACACACACACACACAACGTCCACACACTGAACTAAACACGCGACAAAATGGAAAAGATAAATGTTCCAACCTTCATCGGTAAAATGAGAGTTGATAAAAGAGAGTGAACAGTTTAGAAACAAAGCAGAATACCTTCAACAACAACAACAAAATAAACCTAAGTGCAGGAAAAGCATTATTGCAACTACAACAAAAATAAGTAGGAGATAAAAATAAGAGCAGAACAAAAAAAAAACTCGTAAACGCAAATCAAACAATACAGGGGTGCTGATGAGATGGGGAAGATAAATGACTGTAAGTTATTTAAGCGAAACTATACTATTGAACGGAATGATGCTACACTGTCAATTAAATAAAGTAATAATGTTTGTTGAAATAAAAAAAATACACATTTTCTTATTTTTTTAAAAATAGTTTTCTGCCAAAACAACATTTTCTTTTCCTCCCGATCCCCTCTGGAAACTATTTTATTTTTCCTCTCTGTTTGTTCCTTTCGCGCTAGCTCGTTCCATTTCTCCCTAGTTTAGTGTTTTCTTGCACATTTAGTTTACCCTCTTAACTTTTTTCTTCTCCGTTCAGCCAAAAAGCAATGTGTAAATCTAAAATATTTGTTTAGTGTCCCTCTCACGCTCTCAACAGTAGCGAAATCCCCATTTCCTTACCGGTTAGGAGAGTGAAAATTTACCCTGTTTTCTGTATCTAAATTTTCTAAAGCGGTTTACATTGAAACAATTACTTCAAACACGTTAATCGATCGATTGTGGTGGAAACATTGTTCTTTTACATTTTACTAGCGTTCACAATGCTCCAAACACAAAAGCACAAAACGGACGGATGGTTAAAGTTGGCAGACAGCATCGGAAACAGCAAAGAAAGAGTGGTCAATGTAACCGATATTATTAACTAGTGATTCTAGTATGCCCCCACTGAGACGAGAGGTTAACTAAAGAAATATTTTGGATTTTGTGTAGCTTTTGTGCATTGAGCGGACGCCTCTATTCCGAAAAAAAACAAACCCTACAAATAGATGAAATAGAAGCAAATTTTCAAAAGAATAATCCGAAGATACTTTTCTGTCAAACTTTAACCATTTGTCTATATATTTACTCTTTTCTCTTTATTTATGTGCTTATGTGATATTTGTGCGTATATGAGTGTGTTTGTGTGTTATTTTGTGTGTGTAGTTAAGTTTGCTTTTCATGTTTTCTGTGTCTTGCACTATGTTATACAATCTCATCAAACCATAATGCGATGTGTGTGTGTGTGTGTGTGTGTGTGTGTGTGTGTGTGTGTGTGTTTATAAAATCTCTCCTGATTTATGTACGTAAATCTGTATTTATGTTAATAAACTGCTGGAAGAAATATAAAGATTAAGTTGAAATCTATATGTTTTGGTTTTTGGATAGTTTTACTGTTACTTTGGCTATAGCATTTACGAAAAAGATGGAAAAGCTGATTTAGAGCGAATAAATAGTTTGTATTATGGAATTTCTAACAACGAAATAGTCTAAAACCTAACCTACAAAGAATTACTATTTATTTACTATTAACTTGCTTTTGTATGAAGACGATAGCGTATGATGAACATTACGAAGAAAAAGAGAAAAACTAATATGAAAACAAAACACACTGTGGCAAACAAGAGTAGAGAAGGACAAGCAACAGAAACTAAACACATTAGTAAACTAAATTAAAACAAGTTTGTTCAACATTGTGCTCAACGGTAAAACTAATGTAACAAAATCATGCATAGAAGCTTAAACAATGACACAAAACAACAACAACAACAACAACAATGAAACTTTGCTGCTAAACACAAGAAAAGAAAAAGCATAATATGTGTGCGTAGATTCGCCTTTATGTTTTCATTGTAATTCAACCTTGAATTCCATTCATCTACAACAACATTATCATAGTATCTTGAGCATGGCGTCACGTTCCCACTCCATGTCATACAACTCTGCTCCATGTGTTCGTTTCATTACTAAGCCCTGCGCATCCTTTTCCGTTTACGCAAGCACCATGCGCAAGTTAGCATTCGTCCATTACGTTCCCGTTCTGTTCTGTATCTACGGTTCTTTTTGTTGCATTAATCATTGTTTTCATGTTATTGTACCTTTGGGGTTCGTTCACTCAGTATCAGCAATGATCACACTACTTCTTCTACTACTACAACTACTACTGCTACTTGTATCCATTCCGTGCT
This sequence comes from Anopheles melas, assembly GCA_000473525.2. Taxonomy (NCBI): domain Eukaryota; kingdom Metazoa; phylum Arthropoda; class Insecta; order Diptera; family Culicidae; genus Anopheles; species Anopheles melas. Next base: position 5,758 of record AXCO02009553.1, read on the forward strand.
CATGGTTGCGTGTTATTCTTTTTTTATGTGATTGCAGTGGGTTTCCGCGTTACGTTATCTCATGTACCCAAAGCCGGTGCAAGTAGTAGTACCCACACGGTCACTACTGCACCGACAAACCTAGCCACTACTGCTAGTCCTACTTCAACTACAACGACTTCTTCCAACACTACAAACAACAACAACAACAACAACAACAACAGCAACTGAGGCAAACATCTACCACAGCAGCTGTCCAGGAAGTGCGTGTAATCAAGCATTAAGAGAGGGATATTGAGAGAGAAATGGTTTAAGAAAAAGAAGAAAGTTTTCCAACAACATGATAGCTAGAGCAGTGAAGAACATATACCAAAAACAAACTTAGTAAACACTAGTAGCAGCAGCAGCACCCCCCCTATGACTTACTTGTGTACTTCCTACTAAACATACCCACTTGATGCCTTCTCGTTTGCCATGACTAACATTTACTGAATAGGTCCAAACACACAGATCGACGATAAAACGGTGTTAGTGAGTGATATAGTATTTGGATTGTTTTACTATGCGATCATGCAGTAAAATGCTAAAACAGCTAAACCCCATTGTAACATGTAGTTACTTTGTAGCGAAATCGCTTTACCCTGTGTGCAGAAACAAACTAAGAAAAGAATAGACTTTAAAATAAATGAATCAAAAACCAAAACAACCTCATAAAAGGAAAACAGCATAGTAGTAAAGCAAACATTACACTAAAACTTGCAAGAACACTTAACGTGCTGTGTTATGATCGTTGCTTTGCTTGCATTAAAAAAAAACACACGTGTTTCACAAACAAACCAACAAAAACCTATACAGCCCAATACACTAAAACCTCCGCGTGGCCTACACTAACTGCAATTGGAATTGAAAACGTTCCTACTGATATTAGAACAAGTGATAGTAAAACTACCAAACAAAAACCAAAACAAAAGTAGAAAAGTATACTCTCTACACACGTCAGGAAAATCTGCTGTTTAATTTATGTTTATTATTCTGTTTTAAAAAGTCTCGCGAATTAAATTCTTCTTCTCGATGGCCGTAACGACAAGCGCACTTATATGCGCGCAGGTGTGTGTATTATTTTTAATTAATTCCTTGTGCTTTTACTACACCGAGGATCATCATCAGTCCCCAACATAGTGTCGATGAGAATGGAACCACGTTCGGTCTTAAAAGGAGCCATCGCGCTTACCATTGAACCATCCAGGCACTCCTGGTGTTACACAAAAATAACCTATTTCAACGATCAAGCCTTATCCCTCGTCCATGTAGCGTCCACGTTTGCTAGTTTTCATAGTTTTTTTTCGTTAATGTATGTATGTGTGTGTGTGTGTGTGTCTGTATGACAGCGAATAGGAAAGAACTTGATTCGTTAAAAAAATCCCCATTCGTTTAAAGCGATAGTTCTTGAATTGCAATGCGTTCATTTGCGTCCATAAGTTAGCAACAAAAGTGAGTTATGTGAAATAAAAAAAGTCTATATAAAATGCGAAACAGATTGTATCATTTTTCTTTCTCACCCATAATATATTTTACGAATCTTTTTAAAGGACAATTTGCATGTTTTGTTTATGTTTGCATGTGTGTTGTGTTCAACTTCCTACCCTACCCCGTGTCTAACCGTTTCTTATTTGCATGCGCTTAGTTGAACGTTTGAAACAGTTAGTTAGTTTGCCGATACGCTTAGGTATCTCAGTACACGACTCGGCCTTAGTGTTGTTGTTGTTGCTGGCTGGCAGGCTGGCTGGTTGGCTGGCTGGCTCGCCCGCATGAACGTAACTCAATGTCACCGACGCCGACAACGCGACACCGGTCGACAACCCGCATCCCAAGGTCAGCCAAGCACGCCACACAGGTACGTACGCACACGTGATACAGAACGCTTGAGGACCCCAGTCACGATAGAAAGGATCTGTTTCTCTAGCTATCTCTAGCATCAGTTCATCATCTACATTGCATTCTTCATGCTACAGCTACACCTTCACCCAAGCTTTCAATCTCCCTCCGTCACGTGTTGGTCATGATTGACGATCACGTCCCATCGGTTGCTGCTTTTGGTGAGGCCGCTAAAATTGCCTACCCTTCCATCTTCCATCATCAACAGCGAAACACACCGGGCACGCTTCTCCCAATCCGTGATTTCGTGTCCTCCAGACCTTCATGACTTGAAAACGATACAAAACAAAACAAAAACAGAGCTGTAACAAAATTATCAAAATTTATGTAGATTTGACTGTTGCAAAATTTTGTCATTCCCTTTACCTGCGAACTGTATTCGTTTTTTCTTTCTCTTTTTCTCTCTTTCTCTCTCTCTCCTTTTCTCTTTATACTATCTTCCCGATTCTATTAATCCTGGTCACACACAATCTAAACCAAAACCAAAAATCCGTACGTGTTCCGCTTGCTCCCGATCGCTACCATATGCCCTTCCTTTCTCTCTTTCCCCTCCTCTGTGCATCACCCATCCTCATGACCCATGGCTCTCTCTCTCTCTCTCTCTCTCTCTCTCTCTCTCTACACCACTTTCATCTCTTCCAGGCACTAGACTCAGAACACAAAGTAATCATGTAACGAATAGTAATAACAGCAACAACAGCAACCAAAACCACTACCATCATCCCCATCATCAGCAACCGCCACCAGTGCCACCAAACAGCAGCAGCAACAGCATCCGTAGTAGTTATAACAATAGATATAGCTATCATCATCAACCCGCCTCATCTAACCCTGCCCCCAGCTCCACCTCCTCCTTCTACAAGGATCTGGCATCCTTGGCCGCGTACGGTTCGAACGGTACTGGCGGGGCGGCCGGTAGTGACAGTCGCGACGTCAGCCTCTCTAGCGGTACCGGTGGTGGTGGTGGAGCGGGCAGCAACGATGACGAAAGCAGCATATCCAGCACACTCAGCACCAATGGCAACGGTTACCGCCCTCAGCCACTGGCCGCGACGATAACCGGCGGCGGTAATGGTGACCTGGGCGACCCGGGCACGGGCGAGGAAAATCTCGATCTGCGCGATCTCGATCTGTCGCAGCTGCGACTGTCGAAGCGCGATCTGGAAACGCTGTCCAGCATAACGCCCGCCCTGTCCCAGCGCGTGCAGGAGCAACTGTTGGCGCAGCTTCCCCCCCAGCAGGCCCGCAAACTGTCCCGCACACTGTCCATGCAGGGCGGTGGAGGAGGCACAGGGACCGGCGCCGGTTCGTTGCCAGCGGGTGCAGCGGCAGCTAACCAGCGACTCTACAGACGAAGCTACAGCAACAGCTCGGGCAATCGATCGCTCGATGCAACGGCCGACTACGGAGCGACGGGTGGCGGCGTCGGCGAGTTCAGCCGTCGCCGGGCAGGGAGTCAGCCGCGCGACATCCTGTCGCCCCCGCCGGCCTACCAAACGTCAGCGCCACTGTACGAGAAGTACGCCCCGTACGGTACGAGCATTCCAGCGGCCGGTGCCGACTCCTCGTCCGGTATGTCTTCGTTTGTGCGCGACTACGACAGCAACACACGGAAGGCGCTCTCACCACACACCACCACCACCACCACCACATTGACACGTGCTACCGGGTCCGCTCTCACTACAAGCACAACCACAACACCACCACCATCAACTCTCCGTTACACCAGCAGCAGTGCGGGTGGCGAGACGACCGCTGCGCCGCCCAAGCGCTTGTCCCGGTTTCTGCGGCCCGACTTCTTCGACACGGCGCCTAAGGAGCGGGACGCACCAACCGAGCCACCCGAGCGGGACCCTCGCAGCTCCCCGTACGGTGGATCGGGCGGATCGGGGGTGACGTTGCGCGAGGGTGCCACCGGTAGGCAGCAGCGGCGCGAAAAGCTGGCCAACGATACGATCACCGATCGGTTGAGCTACTTCCTGGAGAAGTACGGCAAACCGGACGACGAGGGAGGGGTGACACCGATCGGCGATCGGGGCAGGCGTAGCGTTTCGCGTTCGCGCGACCTCGAGCCGAAAGGAGCGGCGAGCCAGCCGGAACAGCGGTACCGGACGCCGGAGGAGACACTGTCGATACTGCAGGAGCAGCTGCAAGATCTCACCAACATGACCTCGCTGGCAGCTGGCAGTCAGATGTCGAAACTGCTGAGAGGTGGAGACGATGGCGATGCCATCGTGACATCGAACGGGTCAGGGACTGGCGAATGCCAGCTGCCTGGATGCACAGAGTGTGAGGGAAAGCAGGATGGAAAAGCTGTTGCCGTCCAGGCGGCAAACGAACCTAGTGAAACGAAAGGTACTTCCGGTACTATTGCGACAGAATCGCCAGCTGCAGCAGGTCCAACGAAAAAGATCGTAAAGGTAAAGAAGGTTAAGGTAGTGAAGAAGACAACGACAGGGGCGGAAAATGGAGTCACAACATCGGGAGGTGACGGTGACGCTGCCGCCTCCACGTCGGTGGTGAAGAAGGTGAAGAAAGTGGACTCAACTCCAACGGACACGTCGGAAGGCTCCAACCCCACTGTGCCAGTGGCGAAGAAGGAATCCAAACTAATGCGCCCCAAGTCTTATCCCTACAAAGAGCCGGGGCAAGAAGTTGCCAAGCTGTCCGTGGGTGGTGACATTGCGCTTGAGGTGAATGGGAAGGCAGGTTCTAATGCTGCAACTTCCCCTGCAAACGTGACGCAAGATCCCTCGACCGAGACCCAAACGACCCAAACGGCGGCTGTGAACGGCACAGCGAGTGTGAGTACGGCGGCGAGTAAACTGGCACGCCCAAAGAGTTTCCCCTCGTCCAAGCTAACGCCACCGAAGGAACTGAAGCTGCTGAAATCCCCCGCCAGTAGTGAGCGGGATGCTGCCAGTGAGCAGAAAGCGCCACCAACGTCAAAAGCCGAACCTGCCACCAACGGAACGCTGGGCACTCCGGGACAAGAGGTGGACAGACCATCAGCCGCCACCAGTCCTCCCAAGAAGGTGAAGAAAGTTATCCGCATCGTGAAGAAGGTTACCAAAACGACCGATGCCAACGGGAAGGTGGTCATTACCACCACCACGATGCCGGCCGATGGAGCCGCCGGACCGGTGAAAACTACCAAAGAAACGGTCGGCAAAACCGTTACCATCAAGGAGCAGGGTACGGCGGGAACGGCAGCAGATGCCACCGCCGCCGCCGCCACCGCCGGCGAGAAGCAATCAACGGAGAAATCAAAATCACCCGAAAAGAAACCAAAGCAGGGCTTTCTGGCCAGCATCGGGCAGCGGTTTGAAAAGTTCCGCGACACCAACAAGAGCAGCAAGGAAAAGAAAGCAGCGGCAGCAGCGGCAGCAGCCGCCACAACGACCTCCACCACATCAGGAGAAACCCTGCCCGACACGGCCGTCCCGGTGATGGTGCCCGGCACTACGCAGATCGTGGACGGCGTTACGCCGGACGTGCTGGTAGGCAAACCGACCGAGACGGCCAACGCGCCCAAAAAGGATAAAAAGAAGGGCGGCAAAGCGGTGGGCACCATCGAGGACAAGACGCCACCCGATGGCAGCTCCAGCACCGCCGCGAAGAGTGCGACCGGAGGGGCGGCCCGCAAGTCACGCATCGACACGGTGATCAGGAATTTGCGCGAGCTGTCCGCCGGACCGAAGCTGCCGGAGGTAACCGAGTCGAAGCTGATCAAGCGCGCCGTCAGCGTGGAGGAGATGCCGGGCACGTTCAATCGCTGCGGCGTCACCAAGGTACTGGGGCTGTTCAGGAAAATTGAGAAAGATTCACGCAATAACCACCATCATCACCGTCTTCTTAATACCAAGTCATCTAGCCACATCCTGATGGGGGGCCGAACGGCGATGGACGACGGTGACCACCCGACGGTGACGATGCCTGACCTGATGATGCAGCAGCCGATCGAGGCGGGGCAGGCCCGCATGCGCAACACCAACTCGCTGCTGCCCTCGTTGTCGCGCAAAAAGCCGTACGGTGGGGCAAGAAGCGACACCGTGCTGGCGCACCAGCTCGACGGTCTGCTAGCGAACGGTGGTGACGCTCTGGACGGTGGAGGTGATCTCGAGCAGCGTAAGTTTAAGGTGATGCCACAGCCCGGTCCGTACCAGTCGCAGATACCGGTCAAGTACGGCTGTCCCGGTTGCGATGCGGTGGGCATTGGCGGCAGCAGCACTACCACCACCACCACCGCTACCACCGATACCGGAGGCAGCAGCAACAATGGCAGCAGCAGCGCCACTACCGCGGCTACTAGTAACAACAATGGCGTCGCCAACGGAGCGCCAGAAGCGTGTCTGACGCACGCGCAAACCACCACCGCCGGGACGGGTAGTAGTGGCG
>AXCO02009554.1:0-12238 GCA_000473525.2 Anopheles melas
CCACCTTACGCAGCGGCTGCTGCGTGTACGCTCGAGGCGGGTGCAAAGTTGTGTAGGGAAAATCCATGTTTCGTGATGTGGTTAACAGGCTTATTCGTTTTTTTTTTGTTTTGTTACTTTGGTTTTGTGCGTGAAAACAGTGCAGTGCCGTGAGTGAAAACGGTGAAACCACTAATCCTACCGTGAACGCCTTTCGTCTCCATCCGTGGGCTACCGAACCCCATCAACGGGCAAATTGATGTGTCTCGTTCCAACGGCGCTGCTAAGGATGGGCACCATTGTAAAGTGTGCAACTGTGTACGTGTGCGTGTGTGCGACTTTTATATACAGTGCGTTCGGGTCCGTTGACAGTTTGATAATAAAGTGATAAAATATTGTCCGTTGCCCCACCTTCGGGCGGAAAGGCGCAGAAGACAAGCATAGACGGACCGTCTGCGGTTGTTGCGTTCTAAAGTTGCGTGCGTACCCATTTGCAAAAAAAAAAAGGAAGCAAACACACAAACCAGTGAAAAAAGGGTGAGGCACCACGGGCAAACAACAACAACAACAACAGCAGCAGCAGTAAAAAAATCCACACGCAGCTCAACAAACTTTGCAACGAGCGACCATTCCGTGTGAAGCTTTTTATCCCCGTGTGTACGCATGTACTGGTGCTGCGGTGTGTGTGAGTGTGTGAGTGTGTGTGTCTGTACGTGGATAAGTGCAGAGCGGAGTGTAGTCTTTTTTCGGTTTCAAGGTGTGCCTGGGCACGGTTTTTACACCGAGCAGCAATAAAGCAGCAATAATTAAGGGCTGTCGCCGGTGGCACGCAAAAATATTATGTTTGGTAAAATGTATCATTACATTACTACCTTGAAGGATTTATTATTTCTTTCTTTACATAAGAAATTATAAAAAAAACACTGCGTAAACACATTCAAACGTTACTGAATCTGTAAAACTTACAACACATTGGAGGTGATATTTTGTTGGTAGCCGATTTGACCGAAGAAGTCGACACTGCCCGCTGAATCGGAGTTCCTGGAAAATGCCAAAGGTGAACGCCACTCGCGGGCTCAGTGAGCAGGCGAGCAGCAAAATGGCTTAATAAATTATACACCTCCTCTTCCCAGCAAGGGAAACACGGGCTTCGAAACAGAATGGAGACGCCTGGTGGCTGCTTTGTGCCGCGCTGCAAATGGGAAGTGGCGTACCAGACCACGCTGGTGCTGTACTTTGGGGGTGGACATCTCATCATACCTTTAGCTCTTTGTACAATTGAATTGGTGCTAGAAATGAAAAATATCATTCGCTTCCCGACGACACACAATCATTACAAATGCTTGCCAGGTAATGGGACGATAAACGGAAAAGCCCATGGTGGCTCATAAAATGAAAAATATCATTCGCTTCCCGACGACACACAATCATTACAAATGCTTGCCAGGTAATGGGACGATAAACGGAAAAGCCCATGGTGGCTCATATTTGAACGCCCACTTGGCATTGGTTTTGGTTGGGTTTTTGTCTCACAAAGTTACTGAACGCCCTTGTCTAGCGAGACGAGCAGAGCAGCGGGTGCAAGGGCAAGCCCTTTCGGCCATCCAACCTTCCAAATCCACCGAGTCCACGCGCACTGGCGAGCAAAAATCCATCAAAAAGCAGTTGATTTACCGCCGATTTATCGTTTCACTCTAATGAAAGAGAGAGAGCAAGAGAGAGAGAGAGAGATAAACCGAAAGGAAGATTGAGAGAGCCAGTACGGGAGAGTCCTTTGCCTGTAAAACTCTCATCACTCTCATCTCACCGTTCGGCTGTGCTCAATCTTTCGGGACCGGTTTTTTTTTTTTTTTGCGCGACACGATGAGAAAAAGTCCGACTCCTTCAGACTCGTAAATTCAATACACTGCGAGAAATAGAGGAGTGGATGAGTATGGCGAAGTTTTGGGTGTGCGATATCGTTTTTCGCTTTTTCGACCGTTTTTCTCTTCTAGTTTAAGTGACAGCTTAGATAGATACTTTTGCTCTCTCCAGCAGAAGCAAACCGATATGTGTTCCTGTGCAGCTGTGTGTGTGTGTGTGTGCGTGTGTCTCTATGTGTGGGTGCGAGAGGCTTACAAGACAGCTGATGGGCTTCGGAGACAAACAGCGCCATCGTTTCGCACACCCAGGGAAAACCAGCAAAACGGTACGGATTATTTATTGCCCCCCAGCTTGATACTGCTACTCCCGCTGGTTCGGGAGGTGTTCGGTTCCCCGTTCGCTTTACCCCTTCGTTTGTGTACGAGAATATTGTACGGTTTTGTTGTTCGGTTTTGGTGGTAGTGTAATGAGAGTTGAATGAATTTCGCCAGCCACACTCTTGCCCCCCCCCGCCATGCGACTCGCTCGGCCCTTTCCCTCTGGCGGGGTTGCTGCAGCACTACGACTCGCTTGCCGGTATCGACAAAAGAGCAAAAGGTCGACTGTAGGTGGCGTGATAGGAGGGGACGACGAATGACGAGGAATATTTGATGGAGCGGTATAATTGGATATGATAATGCAATGCAGAAACTATCGTATGGCTCAACGTTTGTTTGCTGCTCAACTTTCGAGACTATGATATTAATTAGATCACCCAGTTTCGGCAAGGAGTAGAAAACTGAGTGGCTACAGTTTGGAGTAACTTTGGAACGTACTGCACGAATTGAACGATGATAGTTGGGTTTATGAAAATGGATTCTTTTGTAAAAATTTTTTAACATCATGAGCATGCTGAGTAACTTGATTGCTATGAACTTTATTTGTTTAATACAAGTGTTACAGTCGTTTAAACAGGTTTCGATGGGGACGCCTAGTACTTCGTAGAGAGGGGAGACGTTTCCATGTTTTATGTGTCTCTATCGCATAAATAATAGACCCCTTTTTAACTTGTTTCAAATAGTATGCCAACAGTTCATAAACGTCACCAATTAGAAATGTGATTGTGCTTTGGTTAGGTTAAAAAAATGCCAAAATTCCAAATGCCTTAATAAAATTATTTCAATTCATGGAGGCGCCCAGTATTCGATAACAAAGTGTACTGATAGCACACTTTGGAATGAATTTGGTATTAGTATATTTAATAATTATAATTTTATGTATGCTACCTTCAAAATATCATGATGTGCATAGAAATAACATTAAAAATAGTAGTAAAACAACTTTTAATTAACATAAAAACTACAAAAGGACTTTACAACACTTAAAAGCCTACCATAATCCTGTTTTATCTTGTTTATTTAAATCATTAATTAAATCATTTGAATAAAAATGTAATTGTTGATTGGTTTTTTATTCAGGAGGGAAGGCTTTGCCGTATTGCTTAATTGTTGAATTTAAATAATATTCCTTTCTTTGGTAATACCATTTATATCACACTAGTACTAAAGATAGTCCATGCTTTCAATTATTAATCAATCAATCAACCACTGCACAGTGTTCAGAATTTTATCATAAAAGTACGTGCTACGAAAAAAATTAAAGCAATCGATACAATAATTATTTTGCCAATTTGTTCCCGATCGAACCCGATCGCATCACACTCAGGAAACTTCACACAGTCCCACACAAATTGGCAGCTAACTAGCGCTTGTTTTTTTCACTTCAATCTACTTCCCACCACCCAAGGAATGGACTTATATCGTGAGCAATAAGCAAAATACCCATACCCCGGTAAACCCCGGTGTTACCGCCTAGCTCTAGTTGATTGGCTTTCATCTGCTGTGCCGATCCGTTCGATTTAGTACGAATATGAAATGTTTGCCTGTGCCTGCCATTGTACCATGTTTTTGTTGGCCACAGCTTATCAATGAAATCACTAGAGCTTCGTTCGGTTTTAACTCTGCAGGTTGGCACGATGCAACGCTTCACAGGCTATTGTTGTGACTTTGTATTGGCTTGGCCGCCGTGTGTTCTGCCTGTTCTATTTGGCACATCAGCTCAGAAGGTGAATATTGCTGTGTTTGTTGTTGTTGTCTTTTTTTCATTCATTTGCACACTTTTTTCACGTGCAGGTATAGGAGTTTTCCGTCCAATTCTCCACCTATGAGACACAAACGACAGAAAAATCCAATCTCCATTGCCAAAATGAACCAAAATAGTCGACAAAAAAAAAACCGAACCACCCAACAACCTCCGTGAAGTAAGAGTTGCAGTTGCTGACAAAAAGTGCGCGAAACAGATATCAAAAAAAAAAGAAAAAAGAAAAACAAACGCACAAAAATGAAAAACAGCAAACTCAGCTACAAACATTGCCGTGTCGGTGTGAAAAACAACGGCACGTAAGCGTAGCGCTGGGCCGGGCGTACGGCTAAAATTAGAAACGGCGTGCACGCTGGGCTTGTTTGCCTATTAATACGAATCCGCAAAAACCCAGCGAAACAATGAACTATTGCAACGCTCGTGGAAGGGAGTGATGGAAAAGGGGGGGGGGGGGATGTGAACTCCCGCATGCCAAAAATTAAAAAAAAATCGGCTGCCTGTACTATTGCGGTTCGATGAATGAAAAGAGGTGGAAATGGTACAAGCGACCAAAAGACACATGATGATGATGATGCGAGAAAGAGTTATTATGATGTGCGCACGTTTCATACGATAAAATCGCACCTTCAATGTACCCATGTGTGTGTGTGTGTGTGTGTGTGTGTGTGTTTGTGCTAGGTAAATATTTGTGTGAAACACTAACCGGCATGGCGGCAGACACTAGCGTAATTGATTTAATGCACCCGGCAGATGTTTGCAAAATGTTTGATGAATTTTTGGTGTTTTTCTTCACTTAAACGATTAAAACTCGATCGAATGGTTGAGGGACGAATGGCAAAACAAATGTTCATTTCACAATGTAAATACATGTCTCGTATGGCTCATAAAATTCAGTCTCTTTTAATATCAAAAGTATAACTTAATTTATATAGCCAAATTTTTTTGTGCAAAATTGAACCTTTCTTTCACTCTCTCGCTCTCTTTCTCTGAAAATGTCCAAATCCAAATTTAACGCATTGAATTGCATTTTAAGCCCAGCCCACCCAGCCTCTGCACCCTGCAGGCATAGCACATCCACTGCATTGTTAGGGATGCGTCTTCGCAATGCATAAATTGAGCTAAATTATGCACCTGAATCGGGCTGTAGGAGTTCTAGGGCGATCGTTCCTATTGCGAAACGCTGCACCAGCTCAAACATTTGTCCTCTGTGTGGCTTCCAATTTTACCTGCACCTGCACAACCCGTTTTCCCCCAGTTCCCTTTTTACCCCATTCAAGAATGGAGTCCAAGCCCTACTGCGCGGGAAGAAAACTTTCCACAAAAAGGGAGGAAGAGGGTCTCATAATTGAGCCCTGGGCGAGCTGCTAGAAACTTTTCATCGATTTGTGCTGCAAAGAAGCGAGTGCATATTGTGTTAAAGGGAGCGGAAAGCGGTGGTTCACAGGAATCATGGGATCATGAATATGTATTACGCTGCCTGTTAACGATAATTGAATTCATTTTCTCGTTGGAACGCCGTGCCCACCGTTGCCTCCTCTGTGTGTGTAGAGAGAGAGAGAGAGAGAGAGAGAGTATGTTTGAAGAGGAATTTAAGTTCCCCGGAAACGAAACGAACGAAGGGTGGTCCAATCCCGAAAGGAACGGAAAGAAAAAGTGTGGCCATTTAAATCGACTCATCGCGCAACCTTTTATCACCTGGCCAAAGCGTACCATGAAGCGGGGTGCGATTAAATGCGGTTTCCTCCATATGGTGGGCAGCGATATTGTATCATTATTCATAACGACTCCATCGTCTTGTTTTTTTTTTTTTTAGTTTTGTTTGCTAGGGCAAACAGGTACCCGTCCACTGCTTTTGGGCCGATTATCTCCCCGGGTTTGATAAGCACACATTGGGGGGGGGGGGGGGGGGGGTTTATTACGGTCACACATAGGGACATACACGCACACTCTCACATCCATGTATGCACATAAATTTCCCATAATCCCATAATGCTAGAAGCTGCTCTTGTCGCTTTCTTATCTACGCTGAGCTGTATTTATGCATACACACAAACACACACTCAGACACATGATACTGTCCCGTCCAAATCGAAAGGTCACGCGTTCGGTTCATGCAAGAGCGAAGGTTTATAAACCCTTCGAGGCGCTCGATCTACCCCTTTTTCCGACCCCTCACTCCGAATCCGTGAACGCATGGTGCACACGATCGATGAAGCGAACGAAAGCGTGTCCGTTAATGGTCCGCACGGTCCCAGCACGGGATCCGATGCCCGCGGTGGAATTGATGGATGAAATTTTCGGTTGAATTTTCATGCGGAAAGAGAGCAAAACGGAGGGCAGGGATGGGATTGATGGTAAAAGCGCGTGGCGGAGGACACAAAGCATATTTGCGTACAGGATATATTGCCATTTATTGAACTCTTAGCGCTCAAGACGGGGCACTGTGGGCGGGGGCAAATGGGACGAGCTCGTGCAAGCTTTTCTTGAGATTTATCTTTCCATTCCCGTACCGGTTTCGATTTGTGAGGGATGGGGACGATCAAGGGGAGTGCGGGCGTAAGGCGTGCGAAACGTAATGAAGAGTCGAGACCGAGAAAATCCCATTTTATTGGAGCTATTTCGCAAGTATCAGGGTCGCGAGAGTATCGATGGAATGTGACAGGGAGCGAGTGCGGCAAGAAGGGGTAGAAATCGAAACCATGACGTCATTGTTAAACGATGCCACGCGAATGGAATGGTTTGAATTGCGTCACTGCTTCGGGTGGGAGTTTGGCTCCTAGAAGAATTTAGGAATAGAATGTTGTTTGAAAGTGGCCATTTATATTCATTTTAGTTTTGTTCTACTTTATATATTAGTTTTGCCATTTTTTGAACAGCTTGCACTTGCACATAAGCATTGCTTTTCCCTCAAAAGCATTACTGAATTGTTACCGTAACCAGTTTTTCTGGCAGTAGCTGACAGAGGGTGGCAGTAAAATAAAAATCTTCACCAAACTGCCACTTGAAGTTTTCCTCGACAACTTAAACACACCACCGTCAACCACTCATCTTCACTCCCCTTCAATCGAGCATCCACCATCATCAGGTCCGACCCCAGCGCACCATCGGCAATCGGCAATTACTGTCAACACGTCTCCGGCTTTAAGCTGCAGGCGATCGGAACCGAGAGAAAGAGCGAGAAAAAAAACCAACCCGCTCGGCCCTTTACCCCGCTGCAAGTGCTCCTGCACCCAAAACCGTGCCAATAAATGTCTCAATCACTCTCGCGTCCAACAACGCGCCGGCAGTGTTTGCGGAACGGTTCGCGGAAACTTTGGTTGTCCACCACCGTGTGCCGCACAACTTGGATAGCGTCCTCTTGTTGTCTCTCTGTGTGCGTGTGTGTGTTTGTGTGTATTACAAAACTTTACCAAAGAAGGAAGGTGATAATTCCTTTCGGCTGCGAAAGTGCCAATAGCACATGTGTCCAAGTCTCACCGCCCAAAACGGACGAAGAAAATAAGGGAAAAAATAAAAGTGGAAGCCGAAGACTACAAACATGGGGATCGAATGCCCTACCCCGAGTGCCCAGCGCCAACCGGGGGAAAGCAGTAACGCAAATAACAGGGAAAACGCTTGGGAATTCAATTCCGGAAAATCCCCTTTTCTTTTGGGAGAGTGAAGAAACGGGAGGGGAGAAGGGTCGAGCTGCTGTGCCATTCTTTTCTGCCACGAGAGCGGAAAGACATGATTTGACCGGATAGATAAGACATAAAAAATAAATATTACCTTCTGGTGTTGTTTGCGGGAGGGTGGGTGGTTGGACGAGGGGGTTCAACAGACAGGCAGGAAGTACATCGGAAGCTGAAGAGAAAAGTCGGCGCGAAAAGGAAGAAGAAGCGTACAATCACGGGAGGATGTACCTCTTGCTACCACCGGGAAGCCGGGAAGTGGGAGAAGAAAAAAAAACGAAGCAAACCAGCAAACGCTTCGACCGCATAACCGAGGATGCCTCTTTTCTACGACCCTATCAACTTCCGCTCCGGTTCTCTTCAGTCCAGTTTTTCTATTGTTTTTTTGTTCGCTCTTACTCGATCGGCCGCTGCAGTTGGGAGCCGGGTGCAGTTTTGCTAGAAGGGAGGAGATGAAATGCGGAAGCGGAAAAGAAACAACGGTAAGACCGGCTCCAGCTAGAGCTGAACGGGAGTGGGGTGGAGTAATAATTGAAACCGGGAAGTAACCACCGGCAAACACGGGGGAACAGTCGGAAGTTGTTGGTGTGTTGGAAAATGAGGGACGGGGGGGGTGGTGCCATCCCATCGTTACATTTTGCTTCCCGTCAATGTCGATATTATCAACAGGAGTGGCGCGCTTGTCCCCCCGCAACGTTCGTTTTTACTTTCCCCCGCCGGAAGTGCTTGAAAAGGATGACGATGATGATGGGGAAAGGAAATTTTTATGACATTTTTACTCTCATCCTTTTTTTGGGGATGCAGCGAAGGCAATGAGGCAATGAAGCAGGGTAGTATAAAGGACAGGAAAAGAGGTTATGGTTTAAGCTACCGGTGCAGTACCGGTCGGTTACTTCCTGTTGTTGTTGTTGTTGTTTGCGTCAGCTAAGCAGCGCACACTGGGGAAGGAGCGAACCAATGCTTTGTGGCTGCTTTGATGCGAGATTTACTGCGATTGTTTAAATCAGCTGCAGCTCCGTTTTCATGACCCCGTATGTGTCTGTGTACGTGTGTGAGTGTTGCTGGAGTGTTTCCAAAACCATCCCGCCGCCCAACGTGGAACGTGGATCAAAGCAATCGTGGCGCTGTGCGGTTCCAACAAATCAGCCAGCGCACCACCGCTGCGGTTGGACATCGAAACGTGGTTTATGGTTTGTTTTATTACGCTTTTCCTAACCGTAAGTGTTTCTTTCTTCCGTATTTTTTTTTTTGTTTTTTTTTTTGGGCAGATCAAAAAGTACTCCACTTCCTGCTAGAACCGATGAAAAGTGGAAAGTGTTTCGTCTGATCAGAAGCACCAAGTCACAAGCGTGAAGATGCAAATGGCACGAATGCATGGTGTCAGTGTGTAGTGTGTAACCATGTCGCCAACAAGGATCCAAAGCAGTGCAAGTGACTCATTTTCACAACGTTTCATCGAACACACTTTCAAACGTCAAGTAATGCAGCTCTCCCTTCGAAGCAGAGTAGTCATGGAGGGTGAAAAGATGCACGAAACAATCGTGGTGCCGTGACCAGGATCGCATCCAGTAGCAGTATAAAGGTAGGCAACAGTTTCCAACGATGAGCGCAAACCCTCAGCGTACGAAATTAGTGGAAAAGCACAGTGTAAAGCCTGTAGGTTAATGGAAGTGTAAAGCCAAACCCCGTGGCTTTGGAAAAATAGCAAAAACGGATAATTGTAAAACGGTCCGCCTTTCATTCGCGGTCGTGTTTAAATTATTTTTTTCGTTTTATTTTACCATTACTCGCCCACCCATCCTATGGGGGTGTTTTGCTCTGCCGATTCGGACAAGAAAAAGTTACTGTGCGCGCATCAAACCCATGAACCATGGAACGGAAACGTATTAAGTGTTGACAAAAGCGGCCAAACTTTCTCGGAGTGCGGCAAACAGCTGGAAATCCTCTCGTTTTGGGCTGTGTTAGTGTAATTCCCACTGTGTGTGTGGGTATGTGTTTGTATGCGGGTTGCAGTGCTTCATAATGGTGTGTGAGTGCCGTTATACATAAGTGTCCGTGGCTGTGTGTGTGTGTGTGTGTGTGTGTGTGTGTTTGTGTGATTTGGTGCGCATTATTTTATTCATATTTATTCCATCGTATTGTGCCGTATTGCGAGTGTCAATGTACGAGCGTTTCGACGGCCGCCGGTTGTTGGTGCAGTGGGCGGTTGCTGTGTAAAATTTATATCCCCCACCCCCCCATCCCTCCCGCTCCCCTCTCTCCTGGCTTTCACACGACGGGCACAGCGGTGATAGCGTGCCGCAGCGGCAAGCCCAGTGGAATTGGTTGAAGGAGCTGCGCTACGACTAAGCACGGGATTATGGCCGATCTTCAGGCGACGGTCGAGTTCGCGGTCGAGTTGTACAAGTTCTACAATGTGGATCTGTTTCAGCGCGGGTAAGTCGGACGGAAAATCCGTGTTTTATGCGTACGCTTTTCGCTTAGGATTAGGTGCGAAGGCGTTTATTTATTTTTGTGCACAATTGTGGGATACCGACAGTGGAGGAGGGAAGGATATGATTTGTTTCGGTTGACGGTACACATACAGCGAATGTAGGTCGGCTGTTTGCAAACGTTATTGAAAGTGGAGAGTGATATTTTAAATTTGTTATTCAGTATTCATGTAGTTCAGGGTGCATTCGAGATCGTTGCTCGTATTTAGAATTATAAAATATCTGCCACGATTTATGGCATCGCACAGAAGCTGGTGCCAGGACCAGGACCATCACTAGCCGGTTTGGGGTCTGGCCTGATGAAATATTCTATAAACGTATTGTTGAGATTATTTTAAGTATCTTACCAATAAGAATAAACATTAAAATTAAGACCTTCCCTTTTTTCAATAAAGGTTTGTGTTGGATACGTTTTAAGGACCAAAATGATGGGTAGCCGAGCACAAATTGTAGCAGATCGTCATCTGAATTTTGAACTCTTTATCAACCTTATCAACCATTTTAATTATTAAAATCATTAGAATTTCACGAGTAAATCATTTCATATACTATTGTTTGGCGTTAAGGTTGTATGAAAGCTTTTCTTACCCACACAGCACGCTATTTCTTACCCAGTTCTCACTACTCATATAGTTTCCCTTGAGATGTTTGATTTTCTTCGCACCGTCACAAACCATCATGCAGGCGGTTCGAGCACGAGATACAGGCGTATTGATTTTCTCACACCAAATTGGAACGCCATTTTGTTAATCCCAGGCTGAAACATTCCCAACCAAAGGCAGCGTCAAAGGACTGCTAACGCCCGACCACCGGCGCTTTGAGAAGCGCAATCAAAGTCGGAAGACGAACACACGCCAGCGGTAAAAGCACGGGCGCTGTAACTTCGTTTCCAATCGATTGCCATTTCGCCCGACGGCAATATCTAATTACAATTAAATTCCTTTGCCAACAGTGCGATGAGTGATGGGTTTCGGGTCCTCTGGGGAGGAAGGCACCATTGGGGAAGGTGGCATTTTAATGAAGCGAATGCATAATAGATACCAGCAGCAGCTGCAGCTTCTTCCTACCCTGGGTTGTGTTGAGTTGAGGCATCGTTCGGTTGGGCTGCCCTTTTTCTTGTACAAAACGGCGACTGGTACGGTGTACTTTCCATTGGAGTATAAAACAATACGCCATCGGAAAACACACTTTACAACCATCACAACATGGAACATGACGTTTCCGTACGCGCCCCTTTGTGTGTGTGTGGCTATTAGGGTACCATGAACCATCGCATATTCTAAAATGACAGACCATTAGATTGGCAAATGAATGTCTTTTCGATTCTCGCGCTTCCTGTCTCTCCCTTTCTAATGGCTTAAAGCAAAAAGGAAGGAAGTTTAAACCCAACAGCTTGACATTTCGTCATCCCCTGCAGCGTGAGCTTGCCTTATGTTTCACCCCCTCCACCCTTAAGTAGCCTTAATTCGGCTTTGATTTATCGAGAATCGACGACCATCAATCAGCGTCTGGCCAGGATCGGCCTGTACCGTGGATGCGTTGAGCGGTGTTCAATTGCAAAACAAGCCGAAAGCTGCTTGCGCGAACACTGGTGCGTACTTGGCCGTCTGCCACAAAGCCCCACCGATGGCACTGATATGGAGAGGAGCTGGCCAGCTGAACTTTGACATTTTCCGGTCGTTGTACTGTGGCTGGTTGAGCTTGTGAAAGTGTTTGCATGGAATGGGAAATAGAGAGGGGTAGGATGAAGAGGAGGGGGAGAGGGTGACATGGTAAATATTTGATCCAACAGCAAAGATTGATCCAACAGCAAAGATAGACGGAGCGAGCGAATGAATCCATCAACTTGACATTTTCCATTCCAGCCGCTTGCCGGGCAAATCGGTTCGATCTGTCTGATTGCAGTGTGTGTGCGTGATTATGTTTTTACTCTCTGGCTGTTGGAGCATATGATGGAAGGAAGGCACATTTTTAAATATGTAAATTTTCGCTTATGATAGGACGAAAATACAGAATAACATACAGTAAGGGGTAAAAGCATACATTATGTTAAGGCCGGGCTACCTTGATCGTACTCCGTAGTGTAATTTCGAT
>KI921700.1:0-10850 GCA_000473525.2 Anopheles melas
TTTTTTTTTTGCCTTTTTCCAATTCTCCTTTCAGTAGTGATGCAATGATGGTGGTTTTAGTTGCATGATTGAAAATGCGCAACAAAAAAGCTTCCTTATGAACCACACCACACAATCTGGTGGGAGCATGTGACGTGTGAAGTGTCTTGAGCAGTCGTTAGATAGGATAGGAAGAGATAAAAACATACACCCCACACCCAATTACCAGTACTGTTTGCACACGAAACCACGGAAACTGCAGCTACTAAAACTGGCGTCTCGTCGGATAACCGCTCGGTACGTCGTAATAAATATCTATATTTTCATACGCCAAAGTAAAATCGAACACGAAAACGTGTAAAATACAAAGAAGCGATGGGCAAACGGGAGGGGAGGCCTTCGAAGGCTCGGGGGCGGTTAGTGAGGAAGGGAGTTTGAGTAATCATTGCGCTAGATATGTATATTATGAAATAAGCAAAAATACACAGAACGACACCCATTTATGGGGCGACTGTATGGCATTTACGCAGCCAATAACCGGTGCGATCCTCACCGATCCAGACACACACACACACACACTGACTGTGCAGGGCTTTGCATGATGGGAGCCAGAAAGCGCCCTCCCCCGCCCCAATTGTGAGACTGGACTGTAATTTGAATTCTCGAACACCGAAAACACCGTTGTTAGATACATTAAAGGAGAAGAAAGCGAATCACGAAATCGTTCTCGGCACACCATCACCACCAAACACATGCAAATGCTAAGGATGTTGTACTGAAGCAGATTAGCCCTTACTGTGTTGCGGTTATGTGTGTATATGTGTGTGTAGATGAGATGCTCGATATCGCGAAGATAATAAAGGAAACAGATTACCTAATTCTAGCAGGCCGTACTTGATTGAGTGTATTTATTTTTTTGTTCTTATAACGGGTTTCATAAGCCCAAAACCACCAATATTTGTGATCGATTAAACTGGGTTTTGATGACGAACGATCTCGCGCAATATGTTGCAACTTGCTGGAAGTATGTTCCAGCAAAGCAAGAAAAAAAAACATCGACCCCAAAACCACATTCCCGAGACAACAGAATGTAAAACCGCAACCAGCAGCAGCAGCAGCAGCAAACAAGGGAAAACTCTCGATGTTGGGTGCATCTCTTGCATTACGGCGGAATGTGTATCAGCCCGCCAAAGAATGCGGCCCCGCGGGATGGAGACAGTTCGATGAACCGTGTGCCAACTTTCCCACCAACTTGCTGTCCGAAATCACCTGATACGCCCAATTTTGTATCCTGTGGCCGGTCTGGGACGTGTGTGTGTGTCTGTGTTGTTCACATCGAATATGGAAGTGGAAAGCGGCGAACGAGAACCAACCAAAACACAAGACGGACCACTGCCACTACGGAAGCAGCGTGCAGCGATCGTTTCGTACTGGCAGATCTCGATCATCACCGGTAATGGATTTGAAAGTGTTAAAACAAAGTTAACTGTGTGTAAGGGCAAGGGCCCCCTGAGGACCAAAAAAGAAAATTGACTCACACAATGGATCAATTTATGAAGGCAGCGGTTCTTCATCAACATTCTGCAAAATGCCCAAATTTAAGATCAACTGTATTTACACACACTCATAGTACGCTGTCAGATGGACAATTTATTCGCAGTCAAACACAAACAAAACAGACTTTACCATCAACAAATACCCCTCAGCAACACTCATTGGTCTAAGAAACACTGGCTTGTTTTGCTCTTCGTATTTCTGTACTACCATTGCCCCATCTCTCCCACCGCGAAACTGCTGCGATTTGTTTTGAACGACTTTGTTTTTGCCGGAAATTCCGCACATTCTTGTCCGCTTAATAAATCCTCAACAGACTCCCGGGAGCGGCCATAAAAGAGTAGTCACCCGACTGCCATTCGCAAACGATCGCTCACTACTTCCAAACTGCTCGACGAAGCAAGTGTGGAAACATAAAAGAGGTCGATGAATGGTTTGCGAAGAAAACGAGAGTAATGAAGCCTGATAGTCCTTTTTTAATTTAAAAGGACATAAATAATGCTGGGTATAGTGTTATGCGAGGTATTGCCCTTTACTTTCGCAATATTTATAGCGCTATTATGTTTTAGTTGAAATATTATACGTCGATATGATTGCTTCATTTACTCAATTGAGTAACCCAAACTGTTGCCTCAATGCACCCGGCCTTGTTTCTTCGCTTGAGCCTACGGACCATTCACTATACAACACTCAGGTTTGCAACACTCCTAAAACCTAATTTCAGTACATTCCTCGCCGGAAGGCAAACAGTTAGCTGTGCAAGCAGCAACGACGCATCAGCTCGGAAACGAGCGCTTGTTAAGAACTTATGGTTCATATCAATCAAACGATAGCTATTTACCGGCCCCGTCATCGAGTGGAAGCCGGTGCACTCGCTCCGAAAGGGGGCCCCGTCCCATAACAGCAGCTCCACATAATCGACATTATGTGTGTAGGTTCGACATTAAGGTACATGCGGATAATAATATTGCTTGCCGCGTCGTCAGCCCTCTCGGCTCGGTTACACTCTCGGCCATTATCTAACAGCACCATTAGCACGCGGTGCCAAATGATAATGGTTTGCATGATTTGATAAATCGAGTCGAGCATCTTAAGTACCATAATTTGTACGGTAATT
Organism: Anopheles melas; assembly: GCA_000473525.2. Classification (NCBI taxonomy): domain Eukaryota; kingdom Metazoa; phylum Arthropoda; class Insecta; order Diptera; family Culicidae; genus Anopheles; species Anopheles melas. Next base: position 2,651 of record KI921700.1, read on the forward strand.
AAATTAAAACAACCTTCTCAACACGGTCCACTGCTCGCACACATACACACATACACACCCACTGTTTGCCGATCGGCCGATGCGATACGATCGCACCGTCCCGCTTGTCCGACCGATCTGATAAGAAGGGAGATCAATGTGCAAGACATCTTGTAAGGCTCCTTTTTGAGCGATCAAACAGTGCTTGATCGAACTGTGCTTAGTTTTGTAGGCGAGAATGAACAAATAAATCAATTTAATGCAATGGTTTTGTAGCGAGAAAATAAAACCATTTTAACTTATCGTTTATAAAATGATGTTTTTACCTACACTCACCTATTGAAGTGTTGGTACAATGTTGGTACGTACTGTACTGTTTGTACCATCATCTGCACTGAACACCTTGCCGAAGCACTGTGCAATGCAAGTGTTTACTTTGATAGCACAAACGCACGGAAGGTATGCTGTGGGCCAAGCAGGCCATGCTACCAGCCTATCACACTAGGCAGTAAATCCGGTTACGTCAAAGGGGGTTCACTTCGGCCAACCTTTCGATGGCGCTTGCCACCCGATAGACCTTGAACAGGTCCGGCTACTCCCCGGACGCAGGGCGCGCACTTTGCATAATGCGCTACCTTGCTTCATTCGCTGCAGTGTTCCGGGCTGTTTATGCAGCTGCATGCCCCACTGCATCCAAGATGGGTGCACACTGCACACTCGGTACGGTTGCCATCATCCTCCCTGTTTTACGACCTGCCATTCTAAACAACCATGTGCAGTGGCCGAGTACCATCTTATCAGTGTCACCATCGGGTGCAGGTTATAGGTTCCGGTGTTATTCTTCAGTCTTTCGCAATTGCTTTGGCAAACGTGTCTAAACGATCGGTTCGAATCGGTTACATTAGTCGTCGGTTAGAACGAGCGTCCCCGATCCAGCATTGCACCATGCAAAGCAGACGGGAACCCGTCATTTTTAGACAAGGTGGCCAAGGACGTTTTGCCCGAATGGATGGGCGACACATGCGTCGACATAATGATAAGAAAAGCCTTGCGTAACATACGGTTCCAGTAAGGCACAATCGTGCAAGCAGATATAAGCAAACGGTACCATATCGTGCTGCTGCAGAGAGCGTTCGGTGACTTGGCTGGCCGGAAAGGTTCGTCGCTTCTGTTGAAGTCTTTCGTGTTGGTATGGCGCACCCGGAGAGATTGCTGTTGCTTACACTGCTGCTAGCGCTTGTGGCCCACCAATCGACACCGGTTGCTGCTTTCGACGATTTTCTGGTAAGTTTTCCATCCGGTCGCTCCCATCCCTTATACAACCGATCCGCTGTTTCCCGCCTTTCCCCCGTTAGGACGACATCTTCTCCATTTTCTTCGACTCGGAAAGCGAAAGCGAATCGGAAGAACCGATCCAGGTGAATGGGAAGCATGCCACGATCAACGTAATGTGCGATAACTGCACACTGACAATCAACTGTCCCAACTGTAGCAGCATGGCGATGGTACCGATGCCTTCCGGCTCTGCGCAACCGAACGATGCTAGCTCGCCAACTGCTGCACCGGCACCGGCTGCACCATCCACGACTGCGGCCGCAGTAACAACGGCAGCAACGGAAGCGACTACTACTGCTACTACTACTGCTGCTGCTGCTGCTCCTGCAGGTACAACCGTTCCGGTCAACACGACAATGGCCGATGGAAACGACGGTATGGCGTCCATGTCGACGGCCGATGTCGAAACTACCACTGCTGCTGCTGCTGCTTTCTAAGCGTTTTCGTGCGCTTTGCACCTCCATGGAATGGGCTGGTCGTTGTGAAAACGAAATGTGGTCATCTAGTTTTAATGTGCTTTGGTATTTTGTACTTCCATAATTCTCTTTCTTCTGGGAATTATTTAATAAATAAATGAATTTAAGGAAGATTTATCTCTTTTCTTCACTCCATAATAAGTTAGTAGCCGCATCTTTTTGGAAAGGAATGATCTACTGTGCCAGATATTTGTGATTATGTTGATCATAAAGATCATGATGATGACGTCATAGATGCAATTTTGTGTCTTTGAAATTATCCATCTTTTTAACCATTTATCACAATCCAAACGAGTAGCAGAAAATGAACTGAAACACCGAATGATTGAGTACCGATCACACCGTGCGCATGGTCAACCAGTAAGCCCGGTTAATTACCCACTCAGTGCTCCCTTAATTAGGCGTGTGTGCCGTGAGCTGTGTTCTGCAGTGAGTGAGTTTATCTCGCAAAACGATGCAGGCAGGTTTATTGACTTTAATTTCTAAGCCATCGCAAACTGGCAGAGTATTATTAAGCTGATCATTAAGCTGAGCTGTACTCTCGTGCTGATGATAGTCGTGCTCTTGACGCTTTGGATTATGCTGCACTGTGCAGGTAAGGAGCTGAGAGTTTAAAAAAAAAAGAAGCTGAAAATTAAACAGGATTAACTGATTTACCAGCCGTACCGCGGACCGTACTATTAGCCTTAGAGTTGCTTTAAAGCGGATGTATTAGCTTACTAAGCGCAGTAGTAAACCTGTATGCAGAGCAAATCACTGCCCCTTGCTTGGTCGATTAATAGGGTCGCATGGCATTAATTCAATTTTGTTACCATCGCTACCAAGTGGATGAGAAAATGCACGACGACATTTGCCATGGCTCGAGGCGCTACCAACACTACCAATAGTGAATTTCCGTTGGCAACACTGACACTGAAGCTTACCGCGCAACAGTGTACCACACTGTGTGAAGGCAGCAAATGTCCAGCTGCAATGTTTGCACATTGACAGCTTCTTTCCGACCAAACACCGAGGGCTACCGAGGGGCAGGAAAACAGCAATTACATCTTAGCGCCGAACAACCAAAAACACGCTGCTCAACGTTCACTCCGAACACGATGTTTTTTGTTTGATGTTTGCTGGTAAGTGGCCATAACCGTCCGCCGTTGCGCATGGCCGGGTTGATTAAGACGTAAGAGGAATCTCATCGCGCCGCGCAGCAATTCGGATAATGGTTCTGCTGCACTGGCGGCTGCAGCGAAACCCATTCGATATCTAATCTTAAGCCACACGAGCAGCTCACGCTCACACCGGCTTCTCCTCGTTATTGTGTACATTAACGCCAACTAACACGATTTATCTAGCAATGACCACCGTACAACCGGCTCCCCATGCGCCCCGTAGGGCACTTTGCTCACATTAATCACCCAGCGCTTGAGCGATAAAGCTGTTCAGCATCCTTTCCGTTGCCTGTCCGTATCCAGCGCACATTACAAACGGGTGTCCTCGGCCGTTCTCGCCCTCTATATGTCTCCCGCTGCCCCTGTTTTCCCGCATACCAAGTCGATCATGACGGTGGCAAAGTGCCGACATGGAATGCGACGATTACACACCTGTACGAAAAAGGGAGCCAATGGCAAGTGTGGAACCGCGTGAAGAAGGCTCTTACCAAGCTGAGCAGCACGAACAGTGTAGTAAAAAAAAACACACACACACAACAAACGAATAAATAAATCTGCAATTGCACCTAACGGCACCCCCTGGTTGGGGGGATTGCCTCGCGCATCGAAACCGATCGCCGCCACGATCGCGTGGAGGCAGATTGAAGGAAGCAACCACAACAAAAAAAAAACGAGAGAAATGAAATAAACTAGCAAATAAAACGAAACGAAACAAAACAACAACAAAAAAAAAAACTCGTCAGCCTTCTCATCATATCAAAAACGCACGCGGCACATAAAATGCGACGTTAAACGCAACCCGTGTGCCCGTGGTTAACGTGTGCCCAGCAGGATGCTTGAGCGATGGTGACCCCACATGGGGGAGGGATGGGAACGGGGCTCGGCTTGCGCTGGACGGAATCGGAGCGCTTAATGCGTGTACGCCGTGTAACGATGTAAATGAAATGGTGCAAAGAATGTTGTCCTGAAGCCGTACTTCATCCAGTGACTTTATTAGGCGTTGTTCTAACTTTAAGAACGTGGTTTTGTTATGATAAATAAACACTCTGAACGTGTGCTGTATTATATATGAGCGGTCGGCAACATTTTGAGGTATAGTGCCCCTGATCATTTACTAAATGATCAGGAGGCACGGGTCAGGAGGATTCAGTTTGTTTTTTTTTTATAAATATAAATTATTACATTATAACCGCAGGACTTCACACAGCATAGCACGGAGCGTTTGTTACCATCAAAGAAGCGTTTTCTGAAGCGTTTGGCAGCTGTCAGTTGTTATGTTGCGCTCCGTGTTATGCTGTGTGGAGTCCTGCGCTAAAAGAATATTATTTGTGAGGTAGAAAAGCTTTCTTGGTTGAAAAATTATCAAATAAAAACGTACATTTGCTAACTCTCAAAATGCTTAATGAACAAGCACAGTCTGTTCCCGAGTTACGCGGTTCTCGACTTACGCGGATTCGGAGATATGCGGTTTTCTTTATTTGACAGATCAAATGTCAAATAAGTGCAATTTGCTTTAAGAATTGTCTAATGCAGTATAAATTGCATTTTTGCTGATAAATTAAATCGACTTAAAAGCCAAAAATATCAGAATATTCTGCACAAATCATATAAAAAAATGATTAAGAGTGTAAAAGTACTAAATTTAATTTAAAAAAAAAAAACGAGCAATCAATTATATTTTGGCCAAAAAACGCGAAATTTGACTTACGTGGATATTCGAGTTACGCGGCTTTCTCGGGATCGCACAAACTGCGTAACTCGGGAACAGACTGTATTACTATTTCAGATAAATTAATAATTGATTTCCCAAGGAAAATATCTTTGACAATTTTTAATACTCTTAAAAAGCAGCAGTGTGTAACAGTCGTTCTCGTAAAAACAACAATCAGGCTATAAAAATAATCATTTCTGCTCTCAAATGCTCATCTCATTGTCATGTAGTAGCGATGTTAGTGTTACATACGGGAAATTTTATCTCGAATGCGGCAGCGAGCCAGTATATATTGATTAGTCCGTCATTCCATGTTATGATAACCAAGTTTGAAGGTGTTCGAAAAAATGTCATACTAAAAGATGATCAGTAATTTGTAAACGAAAAGGTTCTTCCTATCTTTGGGTTTAAGTTTGCGACTTTTCCGACCGCTGACGGTTAAAATTTGCGTTAAATTAAAGAAACAAAATGATTCTCAGCAACTGGAGTTGTAGAGATACCCGTCTGATAGCATTACTGGATAGTTTTACACGGATTATAGTAAATCGGTACGAACCTTGACGTCAATATTGTGTAAAACGAGCCCGATAAATTACTTTCAAGCAGATTAGCAGTAGTGAAATACCATTTAAAACAATAAAACGTCCGAAAATAGCAATTTCAAGCAATTTTTTCCATTCATTTGACGTTTGGTACAAAATTACTCTTGTTTTAATTCAACACTAGGATGAAATTAAGTTCAAACCTATTATGAAAATGTGTGTTTTTTTAAGGAAAATGATCATTCTCCAGATGCTTGCGCTTACTGAAAGTGTGACAATCATAAACAGCATGCAGCATGGAAACGATGATCAACAGATAATTTGAATATGATAATATCGAATATGACAGTCGAATAATAGTATCTTATATTTAATAATAATATTACATTCTTTACGTTCATACAGCATTCAGCAATTCAGTTCAAAATCGGCCCTGAAATCCCCTTGCAAGTTAGACTAGTACACCCATCGAAGAAGTAGATCCTGTTTTATAGTACACTTAGCACTCTAACATAAGGTTTAAATGGCAAAAAATCTCCAGTCCAATGAAAACCAATTCCACTGACACCACAGGACGCAAGAACCCACTCTATGGCCACGAGTATCATTTCTTCCCCAGTTCGACCAGTTCGTGCAACTGCAAGAAGAGCCACCGGTGATAAATGTGCTGCTTGCATGTCAATCGATGCAAGGAATCCTACATTGGCATCGATCGCCCCACCATTCGCCGCTTTGTTTTTTTTATTTGTTTTTGCTGCGGTTACCTCCGATGCGATCAGCCGTACAAGCCAGCCAGATCCAGTTGATGGCGGTGTCAGCATCCTTTCCCCTACAGCCCTAACCCGACCCGGTGGCACCGCGTGGTCCCCAGTACGGCCAGAAATGTATGTCTTTATCATTCATTACAAATTAACAGAGTTTATCAATTAAAGCCTCGTTAGGGGTGGAAGATGTGTCTCGGTTGGTCCGTTGTGTGGCTGTGTGTTGTGGCAAATGACATACGTTTTGTTACCACCATTCCGCTGCCGGTTCGTAATGTGATATGGCAAAGCCAGTGTGTGCGGTCGAATGCGGCCGCACAGGCTTCTGCGCTCATCCGCAAACGATCAACGCGCAGCAACCTTAGTACATCAATAGTTTGTCGGCTTCGGCCTGTGGCCGGACGGCTTCATGATCGTACGTCATCTTTCGCGTCATGCTCGGTACGGAACTGAAATGCGTCTGCTGAAACGCATCGGAAAAAGACGTTTGCTGCGGGGTTTAATAGCAGCTACAATCCGGCCCAGCGCTTGCTCTCGTGCCATTAATCGTGGTGCGTTTTCTTTGCTTCCTTCTGTTGCGCCAACACGTTTTGCGCATGGGGTGGTACCCACTGCTACGGTGCTACCACCGTGTGCCGCTGGCCCTGAAGACCGCACAGCATCGTATCAATTTGCCCTCCGGGGCGGGGCGTTCGATGTAGTTATGTAAATGTCCCCGTGGCAAATTACAACGTGATCCCATTAATTGAGGTAATGGAGATTGGGTTTCATGAAATGATAACTTAATTAAATGCTAACCGGTTCGAGCTCGCTTTGCACCGACCGGGTCGGTTTGCGGTGGAAAGCATCCTCTATTTATGTGCAGCATCTGCATGGGGTGTTTCAGCTTTTGGGGTGCATATAACATTGTTGCATTGTCCGAAACCATAGGGTATGTTCACCATCGTCGCTGTGGCATTGTTCACAGGCACTTTTGTTTACTATCAACAATAGCTTGAGCTTACTACGGGAATGCACTCGCTAGAGCGCCCAGATAGGATAGAATTATGCATTTCGGTACGGTGCATATGCACACAGCGAGCGTAAATGCGTTACTTTTACGAGCGCCACGGTTGCAAACCAATTAACCTTCACCTCCTTTTAAGCCTTATGCGGGCGTAGTAGCGCATTGCCTGTGACGCGTTACAAGCACAAAACTTAACCGTCAACAGTTATGCACCCAAATAAAAGTTATAGTTTACTGTCACCGCTTAGCTGAGTGGGGGTTTGTATAAAAAGCAAACCTTTTGTGTTTGGACGTCGGGACGTTCCCAATGTGGATTCCCAAACCTGCTATGGTTCGCTACTGGCTGGCTTTGGTTCATATTTTCACCACCGTTGCCGCTAGCTGGTTTAACTTTGCACTAGGCTGGAAGGTAGATTAAGACAATCGTGATTATTCTCAATAAAGAGAGTGGAATTTGCTAACCTGTACCTAACTCTTACAGTTCAATTGGCGGCTTATGCTGGATGTGATGGTTCACAAGGAGTTTGGCGCACAGTTCAACAGCAGCTCCATCGGCCAGGATGATGGAAATAGTACGACCGATGGGAACGTGTCGCTGTTGGATCTAATGTTGAAGCTTAACAGTGGCCAGCAAAAGGTTGTTTAATAGTTAGTGCATGTATTTGTTAAAACTTTTCCATCAATCGTCACATGCACTTTAACAAAAGCAAGACGAATTGCTTAACGTAAAAGCCATTAAAGAAATTTCTGCAATTTATTTTCTTTTTCCTCATTCAACACAATGATTATATTTTGTGATCCTAATTCCTATAGGAAAGCCACCCCAACAGATCACCTAATAACATGGCACACAAAGATGCGCGCTTGCACCGAAATGCATATTCCGCTTGCCCTACGATGAATGCACGCACGTCAGAGAAATATGCACATAAACGCATCAATTCACATTCCTATACCCCCGGCTCCAGCGTGGTTGCCCCAGCAACACAATAGCAACACGCCGGTCCAGAGAAGGATGCTGCGTGTCGTCGGCTCCACCACAAGATGCATCATCATCATCATCAGCATCATTCGCATGTTTCGTTTCCTGGAAATCAAAGGCTGCTGTGATGGCATGCAAATTTGCCGATCGGTGGTGCATAAATGGATGGGATATGGAGCTTTCTGCAAACGCTCTTTCACACCCTCTCTCTCTCTCTCTCTCTCTCTCTCTCTCTCTCTCTCTCTCTC